>JAJMHC010000022.1:0-19567 GCA_030582855.1 Hemisphaericaspora lyxosophila
GCCCCCCCCCCCCCCCCCCCCCCCCGCTGGAACCCTTAACGTAGTCACTTACCTACTATCTCTATAGGGGGCCTATTCCGGTCAACTTTATTTTCTGCGCAAGATCTGAAACAAAAAAATAATATTGACTTAATGTTGCCAATAATTGAATCCGCCTGCAACCGCCCTGAATCACACGGAAAAATATTATGAAACCATGATGGGCTTTTGACCACTAATAAACAATGCCTAAATTGTGTTTTAAGGGAATAGCAAATGACCTCGTATTAATCACAGATTAGTTCATAAAATAGAGTGTACAAAATAGATTACCAAATAGTTTATATATCATATTCTACCTCTCTCTCTCTCTATTCAAGGATTAAGCATTTGCATTTTCTTTTCTTGGCCTCCTCCTTCCCCCCCTTCCCCTTGCCTCACCTATTTTGCAACCACCAAAAGATGGCACGAATAACGGCTAGCATCTACACACGAAAAGGTCCTAAGTTAATAGGTCTAATACTTGCTGTGTGGTTAGGTACAGTTTCTTTTTATGTATATCAGAACTCACTCGATTCTACTCAGAGTACATTGTTTGATTCGTTTACTATTGAACCATACCAGACCAACGATGAAACCCATCCAAACCAGTTAAGCAACTACACTCTGGACCCCCTCATGGCTTTCTTGGTCCTGGAATATAAAGATGAAAGAGATATTAACGATCAACCTTCCAGTGTCTATTCGGAAATATTCTCTCAGCATAGTGTATCTTCTGTTATTGGAAACTTGAACTTTGATGACCGGTGTTCCATCTACTTCCGAACCTTGTTGAACGAGGATGAAAACTGGCACTATAATCCTAATGATTTAGATAGGTTCTTTAGAGAAGACGACTTTGCTAAATTTGAGAAAAAGAATCATGATAGACTTGTGGCAGAATACCAACATGAGGAAAATGAGGTAGATTATGAGAATGGACTTCGAAAGTTTTCTGAGGATCAGTTTGAAAATCATTATAAATCACCTAGAAGAGAACAACAATTAATCAATCAGTTATCAGCTGTTAGAATCTTTAATAAGTGCTTCATAACTAATGAAAACCCCCAGCAAGTTAAACAAGTAAGAAACTTCATTTATAAACAAAAGCTGACTGTTATTAAGCCTGAAGAATTTGATCAGAGTGAATTAGAACACTTACATAGATCAGACGTTGATTCGATCTTAGAATCTAGAGTATACCCTTGGTTATCGTTTGAATTCCCCATTTATGAACATTGGACAGGTGATTTATACTACCATCCTCCTGACTATTCCAAAATGAAACATATGCAGAAGAGAAGTCTTCCAAAATTTAAATCATCATTCCTTAAACGATTCCAGAAATTATGTAATGGAAAGGGTATTGTGTTGACCATCCCGGAATCTCATGTTGAAACCACAGTAAGATTAATTTACTTATTACGTGCCCTAGACAATAAATTACCTATCCAAATCATTCACGATGAATTATCCCATGATGCAAAACAAAAATTGATCAAAGCTGCCAGAGAGGATTTTGCAGTATTGCCACAATCATTTGAAAAGGTATCTCAGTATTTCCCCAAGGGTTATGACAGTCATGGGTTGCCAAAACAGGATATCTGGTTTGTTAATGTCTACAATGCCATCCATGTCAACTACAGACTGAAATTTCAATCTTGGTATAGTAAGTTCTTGGCTATGTTGTTTAATTCCTTTGATGATATTATCTTGATGGATGATGATACAGTATTGGTGCAAAACCCAGACTATTTGCTCAAGTTGGCAGGGTATGTCAATACAGGTGCTTATTTCTACAAGGATAGAACGGTGGATATTATTATAAATGGGGACAATATACAATTAACTAAGAGATTAACCCCAAGTTTAATCGACACAGTGATGTTTGATATCCCCATCGTCACCAACCACACCCTTTCATTAAACTTCTTTAAAGGATATTATCATACTCAAGAATCGGGAGTGGTGGTTCTTAACAGGAAACGCCACTTTGGTTCAATGTTAATGATTCTTCAAATAAACCAAGCCGATTCAATCAGGGGTGGAGTGCATGGAGACAAGGAATTATTTTGGTTAGGGTTTGCCATGGCGGGAGATGAATCCTATGCATTTAACAAAAACTATGCTGCCACCGTTGGGACCATTACTCCATATCCGGCAGAACGGCAACGACCAGATGGTACTTCTCATCATTCGTTAGAAATTTGTTCACCACACCCCGGACACATCGACAATGACAACAAGACCCTAGTATGGCTTAATTCCGGGTTTAAATATTGTATCAAGTCCCAGGAGGTAGATTATGAACACGAAGCTTCAATCGGGAGAAGATTAAAATTCATCACCAAAGCATTTGAATTGAAGAAATTTTATGAAGCCCCCTTGGAAATCACCCATGCTATCGTGCCCGCTTTCACCCCGGACCAATCCACCAATCCAAATCAAGATGATGAACCAGCATTTGGCTGGGTAGATGATGGAGAATATTGTAGAGGATATTTATGGTGTGGGTATTCTAGTATCGGAGGTAAGACTGGTCCTGACCTGGACAATACTAAAGAAGGGCTTTTGGTTGATTTTGATAAACGGGAGAGAGATTTGTTTCGCTTCTATGCCGATGTATGGGTTGGAGTTGAGTAGTTTATGTAGAATATTGTTTTTTTTTTACAGTGTTATTTGGTTAACTAATGAATAAATATAATAAATATGTCAGATATTATCATTGGTTTCGTTACTTTGTGTGGAAGTGATAATTCAACTAGTGTTCTCAAACTTACTGTATATTTCCTTTGCCTATGTTCTCGATACACTTTACTATTGTTCTCATCGTGTTTATTTTTGAACCCTACTCAGTAGGCAGTCCGCTTTCATCGTTCATTGTCAATAGTGAATTGTGCTGAGTACCAAGGTTTAGAATGTCTTTACCATTACTCCAGAGCCAAAATATTGTACTGATCCAGAAGGCACAGCACTGATGATATTAAAACTCCGCTTTGGGGGGGTATTGCTTTCATATAAATCAGGGGATAGTGAAGAGGGTGTCTGCTAGGAAAAGGTGGTTGAGTAAAGGCTTGAATGCGTTGAGGATATATTATGAGTTTTCATTAATAATCAAACACGAAATTATCCACTTGGTTGCTCGTTGAAAAGCTAGGGACAATACACAAGGCGAACCTTATAGTGTCTGGTCTTTGGAAAGGGGTTGTAGCTTGGTTGTAGCTTGGTTGTAGCTTGGTTATAGCTTGGTTATAGCTTGGTTATAGCTTGGTTGTAGCTTGGTTGTAGGTAGTGTGTATGCATTCTAGAGTTGGTAGTGAATGGAAACCCAGAGGAGATAATGAATCACCAGGTATTATTTAATATGAGCAAATGGCAACATGATACATTTGGATATCATTCAGTCGTATAACGTGGATCCGAGTAGATTATACTAGTAACCTTGGATCTGATAAATTCTCTCACATGGGAACTAGCCCCACACAAAACCACCAACTGGCTTATATTAAAAGTGAAACAATAACAGAGAGCTTTCCTTATTTAAGTTAATTGATAAGCATTAAGCGGAGAGTTCAATGCTAGTAATTGACCCCCAGTGTAATGCCATGATTGTTATACTAAGAGGTTTTTTTTTTTACACTGTATTTTTGGTACATCCCTCTGCCTTCAACGAGCTGATCGATTTTGACCTCTCAATCTAGGGGACAGCCATTTTCTGGAAACGCAAAGCGCATAATGCTCAAAGGCCTGGATCCGTCAGTTAATAAAGTAGAAAATATTTTCTATAGTCGGAATTCACTTATCTTTACATTTTTGTACGGGGCTGACTAAAAGGAATATGATCACCACCGTAAATGACATAAACTCCTTTAGATTGCGCTACTCCGCATCAGAAGAAGAAGAGCAAAACTTTCTATTTAGGGTTTTTGTGTTTTGTTACTTGAGAACATAAAAAAAAATATTTAATTATTTCTATTGTGCATAAAAATATTCAATCATTTCTATTGTGCATAAAAATATTTTAAACTGCAAAATATTACAGACATGCTCTGTATGCAGTTTATGCATTGTTCCAATTGAAATATTTTTATTCCCAAAGTTGTGACAAGGCGAACTATTTTTATGTAATTCAGTTCGCAGTAAATGGGGCGGTTCACTTGGGTAGAAATTGAGGCATTGGGAAGTTCGGTATCAGTCTTTCTCTCTAACCTAGAGGGGTGGGGAGGGGAGCTTTCTTATGAGAGTGATATCTTGGATATATACATTAAGATACAGGAATTGATTCAGCCTCCTAAGACAATAGAAACTCAATTCAAGTAAAGGCTTAAAGGTGGAATGAGGCATTTAGGGATTCTCATATTCTATTTCAATTGGGTATACGGCCCGCCTTTACTTACTTGCAAAAAAAAATAATATCCTTCTTATAAGCTGAAACAATTCCCTCCCCGTATACTCTACTTTGGTAAGAACACCAACTAAATTGACCACGTCATGGAATTACCTGGTGTTATCAAGTGGGAAATACTTATATCATCCAAAAATTTTATTTGAACTTGATATAGTCATGCTCTAGGTATAGTTTCTGTGTTTATCTTGGCCCTCCCCCCCCCCCGTTTTGCAATTAACCATGGCCCGCAAACTTAGTAATATCTTCACAAAAAGGAGTGCCAAATTAGTAGGTATAATCCTTGCAGTATGGTTGTTCACAGTTTCCTTTTATATATATCAAGATTCATTAGAATCTATCAAGTACTCCATTTTTGAATCTGGTAAGTCATACAAAACTGATGATGAAACCCATCCACAACATTTAAGTGACTACACTCTGGACCCCCTCATGGCTTTCTTGGTCCTGAAATATAACGATGAAAGAGATATTAACGATCAGCCTTCAAATATATATTCGGAAATATTCTCTCAGCATAGTGTATCTTCTGTTATTGGAAACTTGAACTTTGATGATAGGTGTTCCATCTACTTCCGAACCTTGTTGAACGAGGATGAAAACTGGCATTATAATCCAAACGACTTAGATCGATATTTGAAAGAAGATGACTTTGATAAATTCCAAGAAGAGAATAAGGATAAGCTTTTGCAGGAATATCAACATGTGTCTAAACAAGAAAAGGATCCTGGATTTGAAAAGTTTACTGAAGACGAATTCGAGCATCATTATAAGGAACCCAGAAGAGAACAACAATTAATCAATCAGTTATCAGCTGTTAGAATCTTTAATAAGTGTTTCATAACTAATGAAAATCCAGATCAAGTTAGACAAGTTAGAAACTTCATTTCCAAACAACAAGAGTCCATTTTTCAGCGTAATGAATTCAAACAAAGTGAATTAGAGCTGTTGCATAGATTGGATGTTCATTCGATCTTAGAATCTAGAGTATACCCTTGGTTATCGTTTGAATTCCCCATTTATGAACATTGGACAGGCGATATATACTACCATCCTCCTGACTATTCCAAAATGAAACATATGCAGAAGAGAAGTCTTCCAAAATTCAGATCATCATTCCTTAAAGAATTTCAAAGATTGTGCAATGGAAAGGGTATTGTGTTGACTATTCCTGAATCTCATGTTGAAACCACAGTAAGATTAATTTACTTATTACGTGCCTTGAACAACAAGTTACCTATCCAAATCATTCACGATGAATTATCCCATGATGCAAAACAAAAATTGATCGATGCTGCCAGAGAGGATTTTGCAGTGTTTCCCCAATCATTTGCAAAGGTATCTCATCATTTTCCCAAAGGATTCCAAACCCATGGATTACCAAAACAGGATATCTGGTTTGTTAATGTCTACAATGCCATCCATGTCAACTACAAGCTGAAATTTCAATCTTGGTATAGTAAGTTCTTGGCTATGTTGTTTAATTCCTTTGATGAAATTATCTTGATGGATGATGATACGGCGTTGGTACAAAACCCAGAATATTTGTTCAAATTATTAGGCTATCAGAATTCTGGTGCTTATTTCTACAAAGATAGATCGATCCTTTACACCACAAGTTCAGAGAACATTGATTTAAACAAGAGATTATCCCCAAGTTTAGTAGATGCAGTGATGTTCGATATCCCAATCATCACCAACCACACCCTTTCGTTGGACTATTTCAAGGGATATTATCACCTCCAAGAATCAGGAGTAGTGGTTCTCGACAGGAATCGCCACTTCAGTTCAATGTTAATGATTCTTCAAATAAATCAAGCTGATAGACTTAGGGAACAAGTTTTAGGAGATAAAGAATTGTTCTGGTTAGGGTTTGTTATGGCAGGAGATGAGATGTTCGAATTCAACAAAAACTATGCTGCCACCGTTGGGACCATTACTCCACATCCTGCTGAACGTCAAAGACCAGATGGTACTTCTCATCATTCGTTAGAAATTTGTTCGCCACATCCTGGTCATATTGACAATGATAATAGGACCCTAGTCTGGTTTAACTCGGGGTTTAAATATTGTATCAAGTCACATGAGATAGACTACAAGCGTGAAGCAGCAATCGGGAGAAGGTTCAAATCGTTTTCTAAAGCATTTGAATTGAAGAAATTGTATGAATCTCCAATAGAAATCACCCATGCCATCGTGCCCGCTTTTACCCCGGACTTGGCCACTAACGGGAACGAAGATGATGAGCCAGTGCTTGGCTGGGAGATTGATGCAGAGTATTGTAGCGGATACATGTGGTGTGGGTATTCGAGTACTGGAGGTAAGACTGGTCCTGACCTGGACAATACTCAAGAGGGGCTTGTGATTGAGTTTAGTCAACTGGAAAGGGATTTATTTAGCTATTATGCGGATATTTGGGTTGGGGTAGAGTAGATTATGTAATGCATTGGTTTTTTGTATCGTTATGCCGATAACTATAATAAATAAGTACACCGGATATATATATATATATTTTTTTTTGTCCTACCATTATAGTAAACCTGGTTGAATACCCCTTTCTTATCAACCCTGAAATCACTGCATGATTTTTTTTGCTCTCTCATCTTCTTTTTGCTTAAATCCGAAATAATATTCCCTACATTTCAAACATCTGGCATTAGGGTGCAATATCAAAGGGGCGATCAAAAGTTCATTGTTCAAGAAATGTGGTAGTCTCGCGAATATGCTCCTCTTTTTTTTTTTTATTTTAATATATAAAATTTCAATCAGGGCTCAAAAAAAAAAACAAAAAAAACAGTATTTAGCGAAGCCTTTCCCTTGTCAAAACACCCATACCTAACCTTAGATTCAAGTCGTCATTATTCACTTGACATTCTCATTGCATACATAACAAGCATTTCGAATATTACAACTAGGTATCATCTCTGGTTAGTACTGTATACTATATTGATTAGTTTGGTATCGCGCACACACGTGTGGGCCGAAATGCCAAGAGTTGTGCAAAACAAAAACAAAACAAAAAAGAAAAAGGAAAAAAAAAAAAGGGCCACTATGATATAATCCTCGTGGCGTATAATGAACATTCTCCACTGACATTTCAACTCGTATAGTTATTTAATGGGTTCGGAAAGGGGGGACGGCAACCGTCTAACCATTAGCAATCGTCTCAATTGATGCAATATCGAGCAAATATAACTTAACCCCAGCACGTGCTCATTATTCGTTATTGTAAATCCCCCTTGCACAAAAATGAATTTGTGGGTGCAAACTTGTCAAGAACAATCAAAGTTGCGAGCTATTCATTGACCAAATTGGGTGTTTCATAAGAAGATAAAAATAAAAATTCATCTACTTGTGGCTATTTCTCATCGTCTGACTGAAACTTCTTATCATTTGTAACCTTTTCTGCCATATTATTTAATCGAGAAATAGTTAGAGGTGCATATAAAGATTAAGGTGCCTCCCTGGAAATGAATTCGTTGTTAAAAATTTGGGTGCTCGAACATTCAACGACGAGTTTGTCTACACCTTTTCTGAATAATAATCCTCTATAATGAGCATATACCTGAAACTTGATCAATTCATCAACATCAATGTGCCTAGAAAGAGACTTAAATTAATCTTCATACCTATCACCATATGGTTCCTCATTATTGTCCATTTTATCAACAAACACAAAAATGTGGATCATCACATTCTTGCATCATTACCAATAGGCGATGAATATGAAATAAAGGCCGACGATGGTCCAACAGCCAAAGAATATACTTCTGATCTGACATATTTGCTATTATCGTCAGAATATGAAGATATTCGAGATGTAAAAGAACTGCCCTCGAAGATATATCAAGAAATTTTTTCTCAGCATGACCTCAAGTCGGTCTTGGAGCAACTAGATTTCAATGAGCGTTGTGGGTTATTTTTCAAAAATATATTGAACAATGACATTAATTGGGTTATGGATGTTCTTGGCAAGACACAGACAAAATTCGATACAGAAGAATACAAGGATTTTAGCAGACTCCAGATTAACAAATTGAAGAACGAAAATAAAGATTATCTGGATGATGACATCAAGAAAGAATACCAGGAATTGAAGGAACCAGAATTAGGTCATGCTGTGCTAGATTATATTTCCATCATTCGAATCTATAATAAGTGCTATATTACCAATGATAATACTTCCCAAATAAAAAGTGTGGGGAGTCATGTCAAGAGTCAGAAAAGCAAGTTACAAGGAAAATATAAGAACGCGATTGAAATGCTTCTACCAAGACAATTTGAAGATAAGGCCGACTTGGTATCGCACGAAGGATCTATGCTTGAGCATAGAGTATATCACTGGTTGTCATTCGAATACCCGGTGTATGAGCATTGGACAGGAAAGATGTTCTACCAACCACCAAATTTGAAAACCATGAAGGAACAACCAGGGAAACATAACCGGGGGTCAGGAAGTACATTTTTGCAAAATTTCAAGACACAAACCAATGGAAAGGGAATAGTGTTAACAATTCCTGAATCTGCCGTGGATACAACTATTAGATTGATATATTTATTAAGAGCGTTGGATAACAAATTGCCCATTCAGATCGTATATAATGAAAATTTGTCCCTGGAAGCGAAGAAGAAGTTAGTTGAGGCATCAAGGGAAGAAATTGCCTCCTTACCACAATCCTTTAGCAAGGTATCGCGTTTATTCTCAGAGGAGTACCGATCTCAAGGTTTGCGCAAGCAAGATATCTGGTTTGTCAATATACATCAAACTATTCAGCCAGAATTCAGACAGAGTTTTAAAGGTTGGTATAATAAATTGTTAGCCATGTTATTTAATTCATTTGAAGAATTCATCTTGATTGATAATGACGCTGTGTTGTTACAAAATCCAGATTATTTCTTCAATATTGCAGGGTATAAATCAACAGGAGCATTTTTTTATCGAGATAGATCTTTGCGCCAAAAGCTCTCAGACGTTACTTTGGAATTGTTCAAACAACTGACTCCAAATGTTATAGATTCCATTATGTTTGATATACCCATGCTAACTCAACATTCGTTATCATTGGATTCATTTAAAGGCTTACAGCACCTTCAGGAATCGGGAGTTGTTGTTCTAAATCGTGATAAGCATTACCTGTCAATGTTGATGTCTTGCCAGATTGCTCATATGGGGCCAATCAAGGAGAAAATCCTTGGAGACAAAGAATTATTCTGGTTGGGATTTGTCATGAATGGTGATGAATTATTTGAATTTAATTCCAATTATGCTGCATCGATAGGTTCCATCACCTCATCTCCACAAGAACGTAAACGTCCTGATGGAACTGCGCATCATTCCAAGGAAATATGTTCTCCCCATCCAGGACATGTTGATGGTACAGATAATCATACTTTGGTTTGGATAAATTCTGGCTTTAGATACTGTTTTCAATCAGCCCAAGTGAATTATGAAAAGGAATTTGGACATCACAGGAAATTGCTTGGTCTTAAAGATTCGAATGCACTTAAGACATTTTATGAATCTCCATTAAGAATCAAACAGGCAGTTATCCCTCCATTAGTGCCCGATTTGAAACCACGTGATAATAAACAAGATGAACCTTCTCATGGCTGGGAATTAGAGTTAGGCTACTGTAAAGGATACATGTGGTGTGCATACTCTAGTGTGGGTGGTGAGACCAGTGATGGAAAGGATAACACCTTGGAAGGAACAGTAATCGAGTATGAGACATGGGAGCAAGACTTGTTTGAATATTATGGCGACATATGGGTTGGACTTGAATAGGATATATGTAAGCTAGTAATTCTATACCATTTTGTTTTGCACTTTGTTTTGGGGGGGGGAAGGGGTGGTCTTGATGATGTAGATGCTCTCATTTCTTTTTAATTATTTACCTGCCTCTATGAAATTGATTTATTTCACCTTTATTTATTATCTCAGTAACCTATAATTGGTAATTCTTTTAAGTTACAGAGGAGCATAACAACAGACTACCATTTATTTTAGTCATAAGAATAATAAAGGTTTTACCCTCTCTTATAACACAAGTGGCGACCCCCCCATTGTACACAATAATAATTACCAGTCCGGGTAAACAACAGTACCAAAGGAAACATGATCCAACAGACACATGATGAACTACACCTTTCCATGTCCCCATTAATAAGTTTGAATTCATAAGGCAACTTAAACCAACAATAATAAAAAATACCCGTTTTTTTTTTTTTTTGCAGCCAAATTATTTGTTTAATGCAATAGAACCGTTGCCCAGAAAAATAAAAGCATGCATATCGAAACAAAGACAAGCGGGAGTGTATTTTTTGTAAAACCTAAATGGCTTTGTCAAACTCAAGTTGAGAGAAGGGGAGGGGAGGGGAGGGTCAACTCTTTGATAGCCAACGTGAACTAAAATCCGAGATAGATAATGAATCAAGCGAAATATTCAATATCCAGAAATACCCAACTCCACCTCTAATACAACTAAACCTATTAAATACAAGGTCTTCTACAAATAACTGCGAGTCCCCCCAGAATGAAGAGAAAGAGAACTTAACAGATCCTAACCAAGTATTGAACATTGACCATATGAAACTGCAAGTTTTAAAAGAGAACAACAAATCCCCAAGAAAAATACATGCGTCTAAAACTCGGTTGGTGCTGGTTTGGGAGGGTTCTGGGGAGCAATCATTCTCATCAGTGGAATTCATCATTAGACAAATGTTCTTGCTCTACACTTAACTAATGCAACTGATGATGCAAGAGAGCCTTCAGAAAAAGTTTTAGTTGTAGTATTATTATTATTATTATTGACAAGCACTAGTAAAAGATCAGGCCTTTGTAGTTAAATTATCTATGATCAAAATGGGAAAGTTTTGGTTTCTTCATTCAATGTCCCATACTGAACTCCCTCAAACGCATTTCTCTTGGTCTATCTTACCAACTTGATGATTATACCGTTCACAAACAATTGAAAAAAAAAGGGGGGGGGGGAGACAAAGCATTCTTGAAAGGAGTATTGAACAACAGTACATCATCTACTCTGGGTATGATGAAAATAAAATTGCATGGCGTATATGCAGTCCTCTATTGTTTGAAAGCAAATCTTTATGCCCAGCCATTGATACGGCGGAAGATCCTTCAGGGAATTTAGTTTCAGATAAGAGTTTTCTTATCTGAAACTAAAGGGCTTGTATAGCTAAGTGCTTCTAATACTTGGTTCCTGTTCAAGAGTACGATCAGCTATGTTTACCACCCTTCCCCCCCTCACCCCCCAACAACAACGTGTTTGTAAGTGTGCGTGTGACAACAAAAAAACTATAATTAAATTGGAATTGATCACGTGACACCATAAATGCCCCAGTAGAAAATTGCTTACTCAGCCCAGTTGAGAATTAAGGAGGGGGCTCTTATTTGAATTGGTAGTCTCTCTCTCTCTCTCCCTCTCTTGTAGCTTTCTCGTAGCTTTCTCGTAGCTTTCTCTGTAGACCCAACAACCATTTGGTTGCTTATATATTGATAAAGCCGATCCTTCCTCCTTGACAATAACAGTTAAGGCAAATCTGAGTCGTCACCAGTGTGAAGATTCTACCTTCTGTACTGCATATAATACTTTTTGATTTGTCACCATACTTTGTTAATTATGTTAAGTTAATGTACAGTTATTTTCTTTGTTAAGTTAATCTCTTCGTTAATTAGAGATATTTAAATTTAAATTTAGTTGGGATTCTTCACCCTTTAAATATTCCAATACGAGATCCCAGTATGATTGTTATCACATATCTGGTCTCCTCCTTTGTCCAGTTGCTTGTAGGACTCTTTTATGGCTTCTGTGGACTTTACCTTCCGTAGTCTTTCTGTTTTTGACCATGTTATTGCTTCGGAGCGTTACCATTAGCTGTTCATTTAATATTATTTCATTCAACTTATCGCTGTTTATTCCTTGACCATATTTTATCTGGCCACTTTTTCATTCGTCTGCTCTTTCACGTCCATTTGTTACTCTTTTCTCATTTTCTTTTGCAGACCTGGGATTATACTTTCAACAACAACAACAGCTCCCCCCGCGCTGACATTTTTTTTCCAATTGATAAAGTGTGTCAATAAAAATAATAATTATCGTCGTAATGAACAATAGGATTTTTTGTTTAAAAATAAACAACCACGTCAGCATATTCCCACCCCTAGACAATGAAACAATCAAGCCATATAAGAATAGGACTGGTTTGTGATTTGTCTTTATTTTGAAATTATTCAAAGTGCTAAGAAGAAGAAGTTAGTAACCAAGGCTTGTCCTTATATAGTTGAGCAAATACATTCTACCTTTCCATACCCCACCATGAGCTCATACTTGGACATCAAAGGACTCAGAAACATCACCAAGTTCCGGAAACCATTCAAGTTTATTTTTGCATTAGTGGCAGTGTGGTTGTTCTTCACCATCTATTATTCGAATGATAGACACGAGCGTGATCTGGTGCTTTCATCTGAACCAATATATAATAGCAAAACCCCCCAGGAAGCTCCAAATGCAAAATCAAAGAACTACAAGACGCATGCCACTTATAAACTATTTGCTTCCGATTATGAAGATCTTCGTGGTGTCAAAGAGCTGCCTGCTACTATCTATGAACAAATCTTTTCTCAAAATGATTTGAGATCAGTATTGCAGAACCATGATTTTGAAGACCGTTGTGGCTTATTTTTCAAACACTTGATGATGAATGAACCAAATTGGTTCTTTGATATTCATAGAAGCTGGGACACAAATTATGATACCGAGGAATATAGAACTTATAACCAGGAACAGACTGAAAAATTGACGAAAATGGAACAAACTAAATTGCATGAAGTTCTTAAAAAAGCTGGTAAGGATAATATAGATGATCTTATTAGGAAGGAATATGACAACTTGAAGAAACCAGAAATGCATCAAGTTTTAATGAATTACACTTCAATTACTAGGATTTTTAACAAGTGTTACATCACCAACGAGAATAGCTCTCAAATTAAATCTGTTGAGCATCACGTAAACAATCAGCAAAGGATATTAAGAATGAAAGACGGGGAGCTTGATCAGAAGCCGTCTCAAGGTATAGCAGGTATATCGCACGATTGGACCATGTTTGAACATAGAGTATATCCTTGGTTATCGTTTGACTATCCCGTGTATGAGCATTGGACAGGAGGGGTGTTTTATCATCCACCTCATTTAAAAACCATCAAGAAACAACAAAAGCAGCACAGCAAGCGGTCGCGAGGTTCATTCTTGAAAGATTTCAAACAGCAAACAAACGGAAAAGGAATTGTAGTCACCATTGGTGAACATCTCGTAGATACAACTGTGCGATTGATTCATTTGTTAAGAGCATTGAGTAATGACTTACCTATTCAAGTTGTGTTCTATGATCCCTTGTCCGATGCAGCCAAGGAGAAGTTAATAAAAGCTGCCAGAGATGACTTCTTTGACGTGCCAGCTTCCTTTGGAAAGGTATCACATCTTTTCCCCAAGGATTATCACAGTGGTGGTTTACCCAAGCAAGATATATGGTTTGTAAATGTGCACCAAACTATTCATCCAGATTACAGACAAAAATTCGGATATTGGTATAATAAAATATTAGCCATGATGTTTAATTCATTTGAAGAATTCATGATGGTTGATGATGATAGTGTATTATTGAAAAATCCGGAATATTTGTTCAATCTTAAAGGATACAAGTCAGCGGGTGCATTCTTTTATAAAGATAGAACAACACATTTCCGAGCCAGAGAGTGGGCCTTGGACGTGTTTAAAAAGATGACACCAAATGTTATTGACTCAATAATGTTTGATATTCCCATGCTCACTCAGAAGTCTTTGTCGTTGGAATTGTTTAAAGGGTTATTGCATTTTCAAGAATCGGGAGTACTCTTGATCAATCGTAATATCCACTTCCTGTCAATGTTGATGTCTTGTCAGATTACTCTCTTGGATCCCATAAAGGGATTCACCCATGGTGATAAGGAATTGTTCTGGTTGGGATTTATTATGAATGGTGATGAATTATTTGAATTTAATGGAAATTTTGCTGCTGGTGTAGGTATCATCACCCCAGAACCAGAAGAACGTAAACGTCCGGACGGAACGCCACATCATTCCAGGGAAATATGTACTCCCCATCCAGGGCATGTAGACGGTGACGATAATCATACTTTGGTTTGGATAAATTCTGGATGTAGATACTGTCATCTGGCCGCTTCAATAGATTATGATGATGAATTTAAAAGAACCAACAAACTTTATAAGCATATTAAAGATCCAAAGGCATTGAAGGCATTTTATGAATCTCCATTAAAAATCAAACATGCCATTGTCCCTCCGCTTGCTGCTGATATTCAGGATATCCGTGGTGGGGTGGATGAGCCTTCTTATGGTTGGTTCTGGGTGGGAACATGTAATGGTTATATGTATTGTGCATACTCTAGTATTGGTGGTGAAACAGATGATGGGGATAATACCTTGGAAGGTTTAGTCGTTGAGTATGAACAATGGGAACAGGATTTGTTTTCATATTATTCAGATATATGGTTTGGGTATGAGTAGGTTATATATTGCTTAATGTTATAATTATTTTGAAAAAAAAAGGGACGTTTCATGGTGCTTTTTGTTTAGAAGCGATTTGGAAGATCTCTCGGGATGTCAGATGCACCGTCACTTCGCGGGGATTTATATCCCCAAAGTCCAAGATACGTTATATTGTTCTATGTTCATATTATACTTGGGCGGCATAAAGCTTTTATAGAATTCTTCATATTATACTTGGGCGGCATAAAGCTTTTATAGAAGTCTTCATAAGTAGGTGGAATTCACTAATTATGTTGATATTGTTTATATACAATTATGACTTCTTTCTTTCAAACAACTCTCGTCTTACTTTCTTCGTTATTTATAACCATACTTGTGAAATACTACTCAGGCAACTCCAATCAAGATAAACATAACCTATCTTAAGGCAGCTAGAACCACCCCAAAGGCTCAATAAGAATGCCTTTTAAGTCTGGTAGATCAGAATGCTATCCATACTGGTCCTATTCATAAAAGATCTTTCTAATTCTATTTCTGGATATAATTTATTGTATACTGAAATTCATACAAACGGGCGTATATTGTAAAAAAAAAAAAAAAAGGAAAAAAGTGCTGAGTTATGATGAGTTATATACCGTTTCCTGATCTGTCCTACTTCAGGTTTCAAAAGGGCGCTCGGGACAAACCCCTTGCCGCCTCCCTATCCAAAAATGTTCACGTTCGCTAGTGTTACGCTCTGGACTTCTCCAATTTCTCAATTTTAGGGTTTTGTTGCAGCCTGCCCGCCTGGGTATTCTTTGTTCTTGGTTGGTTCTATTTTGTGTCTCAGGTTTCCCGGAAGTCACATTTATTTTTTTTCTGCAACCTTTGAAAATAATTCGGCAAAATAAATAATTTTTCATCTTTTTTGAATCTGCTGTTGTCTTCGATAATAATGATACCACGAAGTCCTCTCCCTGTTACGGGCGTGCCAATTGATTCCCAACTCTGGGTTGCGCTTTCAAGAGCCGATTAATTTTTTTGTTTTTGACGGAATCCCGTGTGAAGTGTGGCGTGTGATTCCTTAGAAGTATTCATAGCCATATCTGAAGGTTTGCATCAACAACAGACTTATACCTGCTAAGTTTATACTCGAGTGTTCCTAGGTCTTGTGCTCTCGTACTCTTGTGCTCTTGTGCTCTTGTGCTCTTTTGCTCTTGTGCTCGCGTGCTCTTGTGCTCTCATGGTGCTGAGTCTTTTACAATCAATACTTCAAATGACTCAAAAATGGTATTTCTAAGTATAGAGCAAAATGGACTTGTTGTTCAAGGAGATTGAAGTCTCGCTGGGTTAAATCAGAAGTGAATATCTTTCTAAAGAAGCCTTTGGTTGATAAAACATATAAGGATTTGGATATGGATGGTGACAAAACCATTATAAATCTGTTAGTTGGATTCTCAAAAAATTTTTTGAGCACCATAAAGGTATCGAAAGGTTTATGTTAGATCCTAAAAACATTTATAGATACTCGCTCCACCATTTCCAGAATTAACGTGTCCGGGAACTTCCTTCCCCCCCCCTCTCCCCCCTATATGGACACAAGTTGATGCTTTTCAGTTCGAAACTACCTTACTTTTAAAGTAATGGCACATGCCGAAAGGGAAATTCCCTCCAGAACAAGGTGAGTTGAATTTGAAGGATATCTGGATACATGTCGAGAATTTTAACTATTCCAACCTTTGAGGCCATTATCGAGTCAACTCTCATCCCTCTGGCCGAAATAGGTTTTTTAAGAGTACTGCTCCAAGTAGATTTTCTATTGATTTACAGACTTACAAGACTAAGCAGGGTGATCCAGTCCTAGATTTATCAAAGGTTTAGGTATAGTCGAGTGGGCTGTCGCATTTTTTTTTAAGCTAAATTTTCTGGTTATGGCAACATTCCATGTCAATATGCTGACAAAGCCGTATAAGGAATATCAGTGCGGTGATGATGTGTCTGTGACATTGAGTGGGATCGAGAGTTTACAAATACAACCATGAAGTAACTGACAGTCGACTCATATTTATTATTAAAGTTCTACAAGAACTTAACTCGTAAGACACAGAACATATCAGGAGAACTGGTCATCTCATTCTAGATATGAAACAGTACCATAACCGAGAGCCATCTCATTTTGATATGTAAAACATGGTAAACTCTAGCTCATGATATGATATGCATTGTGGGAGTATCCAAAAATAATAAATGAAAGTTGTGCTATATCTTTCCCCCCCTCCCCACTGAAATTCAGCATATATTTGATAGTGGGAATCTTCAGTGTGAATCTTCCTTGGCTGCTTTACTTTCATGATAACACATAACACTTCTTTTTCAAGAAATTCATGCCCATACTGCGGTATTCTATCTTGTAATTTGATGGTGCCAAGAAAAATTTATCAAACCTAATAAGGAGACAGGAGACTTGAACATTTTGTGTAATTAAGAGTTATCCGAGACCCAGTTAAAATTAAAATTAAAAAAAAAAAGAATAGACTCTTGTAACCTACTCGTAATTACTTTTATCGAATAATTATAGCTCTTTGTTAGCAAAGTTGAAATCAGCTGGCACTAGATTATTTACACTCCACACAACCATCGCTGTGAAATTCAGCCCCCCCCCCCCTATGTAAAAAAAAAGTTAATTAGTTTCCATTTTTGGAACAAGTGATGTGTCATTGTTGCAAAAGTTTCTTGGTTCACTCCAAGTTACATCATTTGGCCGATACAAGAGTTATTTGCACACACTGAAAGGTTTTTTTTTTTTATTTCTATGAAGGCGCCCAGCCATTGACATCTCCAGCTAAAACGTGATTGCTTTGTTATGATTTCACTAATTTTGTTCCTCCTTGGCTCTTGGTGGTTTGTTTTTCATCCCACGAACTTTAGTTTCATTTTCTGTGGTATTTAATGTTCATCTTCCTCTGATAAACTCTCTCTCAACTCTGTTGCTTTTGCATTTGTTACCCCAACAATGAGTCAATTTCTGAATCTCAACGCATTGATATCAAAACCTAGAAAGAGAGTTAAAGTAATATACCTACCCATCGCAATATGGCTACTTATCATAATTTATTTCATAACCAATCACACATATGGAGGGAAGATCCTTCCCGTAGCTAAGTACAGCCCTCAAGATGGAATGGGAGTAGCAGTAGTGTTTGAATCAGATACCTACACCTACATGTCCGATCCCACCTATTTACTACTTTCATACAATTATGAAGATCTTCGCGAGGTGAAAGAACTACGCTCGAGCGTATATTCGCAAATGTTCGCTCGAAATGAGTTGAGGACGGTGTTGGCCAAGTTGGATTTTAATGATCGTTGTGGATTATACTTTAAGAATTTAATGTTGGGTGACACTAATTGGAATTTTGATATACACAAGAATTGGGGAGCTAGGTTTGATACCCAAGCCTTCAAGGATTTCCGAAACAAGCGGGTTGAAGAATTGACGAAAGAACGAAAAGCTAATTTGGATGGTGCTGCTGAAAAAGCAGCTAATGAAGCTGAAGAAATCAAGAAAATTGTTGAGAAAGAATATGAAGAATTGCAAAAACCAGAAATGCATAAAGCTTTGACTGATTACATTTCCATTTTCAGAATCTTTAATAAATGCTATGTCACAAATGATAATACTTCCCAAATACATAATATTGAGCATCATATAAATTCTCAGCAAAAGAAGTTACCGAAACCAGATTTGTTAGAGACGGGATCGAAAGCTGATCCAAGACAATGTTTAGACGATATGACCGATTTGCCTCATGATGGATCTACGTTTGAACATAGAGTATATCCCTGGTTATCGTTTGACTATCCCGTGTATGAGCATTGGACGGGAAAGATTTACTATTCTCCACCCAATTTAAAAACCATCAAGAAACAACAAAGGAAGCACAGCAAGCGGTCACGAGGTTCATTCTTGAAAGATTTCAAACAGCAAACAAACGGAAAAGGAATAGTGTTAACCACTCCTGAAGAAGATGTGGACACGACAGTAAGATTGATTCATTTGTTAAGAGCATTGAGTAATGACTTGCCCATTCAGATTATCTATTATGAAAACTTATCAGATGCAGCCAAAGAAAAGTTAATCAATGCTGCCAGAGATGATTATATTGCCTTGCCACAATCATATAGCAAGGTTTCACATCTTTTCCCCAAGGATTATCGGACGGAGGGTTTGCCCAAACAAGACATATGGTTTGTTAATGTGTACCAAACCATACATCCAGATTCCAGACCGAATTTCCGACGTTGGTATAATAAATTTTTTGCATTGTTGTTTAATTCATTTGAGGAAATCATGTTGATTGATAATGACACAGCGCTATTGCAAAATCCGGAATATTTCTTCAATATTGCAGGGTATAAATCAACAGGAGCATTCTTTTATAAAGATAGATCTCTTTATCTGAGGTTTTCCGATGAGACTTTGCAATTGTTCAAACAACTGACTCCAAATGTTATAGATTCCATTATGTTTGATATGCCTATGATGACTGAATACTCGATATTCTTGGGACCATTTAAAGGATTTCGTAATCTTCAAGAG
>JAJMHC010000022.1:39146-91565 GCA_030582855.1 Hemisphaericaspora lyxosophila
GGTGTAGATTTACCTCTAATGGTATATCGTGTTGGTGGTTTTCAAAAAAAAATGATTGCAAAAAACCTTCTTCCAAATTAGGGAATTTACCTACGCCGCATACATTAAACTACTCTAAATATTTTTTTTTTTTTTTCTCTCATTCAGCTCATTGCAAAAATCAGACATCTTCAACCTTTCAAGACAATCACTTCACCATAGCTCAACAATAATAAAAACGTGGCGGAGATGCTGAAAGGTGGTAGGAATAGCATTAGTTCATCAATGGACAAAGACATCTACAATTTAATCTATGATCTCCTCGATGAACGTACTGCGGACAAGAAACGTACTGCAGAAAAGAAGAGAAACTTAGAACCGGCATCTTCTATTGATGATAACACTGATATTGGGGGGCTTGATCCATTTACTTACATGGAAACAGCCAACAATATAACCGTACCCCAGATATTTGAATACATGAAGCAGAAGAGACATTACTTGGCTAGGAATAAGCAAAGTGGGATCATCAAGAATGTTCGTGCTGTGTTGGATATGATTAGGAAAGAAGAAGAAAGCGAATTAGGTAACTCAGAAACACTAGAAGGGCAAGCCGTCAACGTCAACGACGACGGCGACAACGAAGAAGATGAAGAAGCAGAAAAGGGTGAAGTCACCGAGGATGAATCAAATATGATGGAGGTTAAAGATTTGAATATAATGAATAAAACCGTGGTATCATTATGGAATAACGAATCAAAAGATGAAACGATAGATCCGGAAGCATCAACCAAGAAACGTGCAAAAGATTCCAAATCTTCATCATCTTCTAAACGACAAAAGAAGAAGGCCGATTATTCACCCCCAAATACCAACTTCTCTTCCTTGGGGGGATTGGAAAATGTAACTACCCAATTATATGAATTGATTGGATTACCTATTCTTCACCCAGAACTTTATGAAGCAACGGGTGTTGAACCTCCAAGAGGGGTATTGTTATATGGTCCACCAGGGTGTGGTAAGACATCAATTGCTCATGCATTGGCTGGTCAATTACAAGTGCCATTCATAAACATTTCCGCACCCTCTATAGTGTCTGGAATGTCGGGGGAATCGGAAAAGAAATTGCGTGAGTTATTTGAGGAGGCAAAGACATTAGCTCCATGTTTGATATTCATGGATGAGATAGATTCTATTACCCCAAAGAGAGATGGCGGGGCACAGAGAGAGATGGAAAGGAGAATAGTGGCACAGTTGTTGACGTTAATGGATGAATTGACATTGGATAAGACCAATGGCAAGCCTGTTATTGTCATTGGAGCAACCAATCGTCCTGATTCATTAGATTCGGCATTGAGAAGAGCAGGTAGATTCGATCGGGAAATTTGTTTGAATGTTCCTAATGAACAACAAAGAATATCTATCTTAAAATCCATGACCAGCAAGATTAAATTAGACAATCGTGATGAGTTCAATTACCGAGAATTGAGTAAGTTGACTCCAGGTTATGTGGGGGCAGATTTACAAAGTTTGGTAACTGCAGCAGGTATCTCTGCCATTAAGAGAATTTTTGAAGGTTTAAGTGAACAACAAGACGAAATACAAAAACAGCAACTACAATTACAACTAGAGCAACCGCCACCAGAAACCGATTCAATGGATATAGATTCTGAACTTATAAACAAATTCCAGAGCAAAAGCGACGAAGAAAAACTCTCCACCGTAAAGAAATTCCTCGACCTTCATCCAAACCCATTAACATCGGAGCAATTGGCCCCATTGTCAATCACCTATCCTGATTTCTTAACTGCATTACCTACAATACAACCAACTGCCAAAAGAGAAGGATTTGCCACCGTTCCTGACGTTACCTGGCAAAACGTGGGTGCATTAGCCAAGATCAGAATGGAATTACACATGTGTATTGTCCAGCCTATCAAAAAACCGGAGTTGTATAAGAAGGTGGGTATAGTGGCTCCAGCCGGGGTATTAATGTGGGGTCCACCAGGGTGCGGGAAAACATTATTGGCAAAGGCAGTAGCCAACGAATCTAGAGCAAATTTCATTTCGATTAAGGGACCGGAATTGTTGAATAAGTATGTTGGTGAGTCTGAAAGGGCGGTTCGTCAAGTATTTTCGAGAGCTAGAGCTTCTATTCCTTGTATTATTTTCTTTGATGAGTTGGATGCATTGGTTCCTAATAGAGATGCAAACAATAGTGAATCTAGTTCGAGGGTGGTGAATACATTATTGACCGAGTTGGATGGGTTGAATGATCGTGAAGGAATCTTTGTCATTGGTGCTACCAATCGTCCAGATATGATAGATCGAGCCATGTTGAGACCAGGAAGATTGGATAAGACATTATATATCGAATTGCCCACCGCCGAGGAAAGATTTGAAATTTTATCTACGTTGGTAAAAGCTAACCATTCACCAATTGCTCAGGATGTCGATTTGAGGAATATTGCCGGTGATGAAAAATGTCGGAACTTTTCAGGAGCGGATTTATCTTCCTTGGTCAGAGAGGCGGGTGTTTGTGCATTAAAGCGAAAATTCTTCAAGAACCAGGAAATCAAACAATTGGATGCTTCAGGGTTCTATGAAAAGAATGAAGAGGATGAAACTGAAGATGATAACGATGTCGAGGTTACCATGAATGATTTCCAACTTGCATTGTCATCAATTAAACCTAGTGTCACCGATAGAGACCGCATGAAATACGAAGAATTGAATAAAGATATGGGATGGAAAGAAACCGAAACCGATCAAGAAGAGTAGTAGTAGTAGTAGTAGTAGTAGTGTTTATATAGATATCTGTATATGTGTGATATTCCATAACTACAGAAATTAAAAGTATATAAAAAATTAATGTCTCGCTTTAAAAAAAACATTATCTATATCTCAAACTTTAACCAGTCTAAATCCTTATATTCATTTCTAACATTACCGCCATTGGCATGACCATTGACATGACCATTGGCACGTCCATTTGCGACATTAGCACCACCAGCACTATTCAAAATCAGTAAATTCACATTACCAGTATTCTTATCGAATATATCATCAGTATGTAAATTTACAGCGCCATTATTATCATAATTCTTGAAAAAATCATCGAAATCAATTGAATCAATCATCATCTTTGCTTCAGAGTCCATGACAACATCTTCTTCCTCTTGTTCGCCTATAACAACTAATGGATCCATCATTATCATTTCATCTTGAATACCTTCATGGTGTTGTAACGGAGGCTTACTAGCTCGATACTGATCCAATACCTGTTGTTGTCTTGTTGACTTATATTGCGATTGTTGGAAATTTCCAAAGTCCGACATCGGCTGCTGCTGCTGCTGTTGTTGTTGTTGAAATATCGACTGTTGCTGTGACTTTGCATGTTGTGCTTGTTGTTGATATTGCTGCTGCTGCTGCTGCTGCTGTTGCTGTGTCTTCATGCCCGATGAAGGTAATAAATCAGATACGTTCAATGGAGTAGCTGGAATTGAAGCAGGTGAATCTACTGCATTATTATACAGCATGAATGAAGGTGGAGAATTGTTTGAGCCTGGAGTGCCTCCCGATGTATTGGACGTTGATCCTATCATGGCATTATTTGGGTTGTTCATTATGGTGGAAGCACTGTTATGTCTAGAAATTGACGGGGTGGTCTGGGGTTGGGGTTGTTGTTGTTGTTGTGACTGGAAATTATCAAAATATACAGCCTGAGGAAACCTTTGATTCAAGATATTGATATTTGAAGAAGTCAAAGAACTCGTTGGCGTGTTTGGCATTAGTTTTCTTTGCACGGATGATGCCAAATTGTTCGATAAGGAAGTCCTACGATTCAACGAAGATGACTGTAATGACGATGAAGTGAATGAGTTTCTTTTGAGTGAACTTGAAAGTGACGATCCTGTCAATGAAGTGGTAGACAGAATTCTACTCTTGCCAGTAAACGCCAACGAACCATTACCATCTTCGTTTTGTCCTTCAACCATATTAACTTCTGACTTCTTCCTCTTGAATGGCTGATTGTTGCTTGTGGTATAGGGTGATGATGGTGAAAATGGTTGTTGTGCAGATTGGTTAGGTATTGGTATTGATTTGGCAATATTGGTTCCACTTGAGGGTTTAGGTAAGATCAATATATTTTTAAATCGTTGATTTGAAGAAGACATTGAACCGGATGGTGAATTATAACTTGTATTTGACGTTGGCAATGACGAAGCAGGTGCGATGGGCACTCCAGATTTGGGCCTGGTCAAATCATTCTTACTATTGAATGGTATAAACTGATTTGGAGTTGATGGTTGAGATGTCGACAATTTTGCGCCTCCTGTGCTTGCTTTTCTTGAAGCTCTCTTCTTAATAACATCAGTCTTAAGAGCGAGAGGTCGGGTTGTTCCATGTAACTTAAGAAATAACCCACAGGCATTGCAAAGAGTGTTTCCCACTGCATCTTTTCTCCAAAGTGGGGTCTTCATAGTTCTGCAGTTGAAACATTCTGTGAGTTTTTGCGCGGCTGCGGTAGGAGTGGAATCTGTGGTCCCTGGCAGAGGAGATGATTGCTGCTGTTGGAATTGTGGTTGTGAAAGCTTGGTATTTTCATTCAATCTAGTTAATGATGATGTTAAATTTGATTTCTGCTTAATACACGGGTCTTGTTTTATAAACCCTGGAGATGAAGTTTCTGAAGTGGGAGTGGTGATCTTGAAATTTGAAGAATTATGAGCTGTCGAAGTGGTGGTTATAGGTTTGATGGCCTTATTGCTATTGCCGTTAATGGTGGAGTTTGATGAAGAATTACTCATATTATTATTCTTCAAATCCTCAATCGACAATGGAGACAATAAATCTAGTACATTATCATGCAAGATAATGTTGTTATTGGGAGAACTAGAGGTGTTTGAAAAGTTCATTTGTTGAGGTTGTAGTTGTGGTTGTGGTTGTTGCTGCAGTTGTAGTTGCAGTTGTTGTCGACCAGACATCGAAAGTAACTGCTGTCTTAGTTCTCTATTATCAACTCTTGATTGTAACTTTAATAATTTCTTAGCAGAATAGAACAAGTCAACTATAGTTGGATTATGATCGTGGATTGATACAGAGATATCAGCCGTATTAGAGGCAGTATCGATACTGTTGCTATTACTATCGTTATTGCTATTGCTATTAATGTTCTGGTTATGAGTTTCGTAGGGTTGTGTTGTAAATGATGTCATTATCTCCCACAAGTCTCAAAAATCCAAAAGTTAAGGCTTTGGCAGTATCTTATAATCTCTGAAGTAGTTGAGTAAGCGGTACGAGTGACTTATGTGCTATGTGTGCTATGTGTGCTATGTGTGCTGTGTGGGTCGGTGGAGTGTTTTGTGTTTGATGATATGGCGGTGACTAACTCTAAGGGTAAATGGTAAGGTTTTTTTTTTTTGTATTGTATGATTAAAAAAAAAAAAAAAAAAAAAAGTTTTTTTTTTCTGGAAGAAAGTTAGAGGGGGTAGTGTAGGTGATGATTATTTTTTAAATATTGTACAAGTATTGTTGTTAATAACAATAGTATGCAGGACATTAACACATTCCTGGCTGGAGGGTATGTTAATAATGTTGCCAAGGGTAGCAATATAATGTATGGAACTCGCTAGATAAATATGTAATGTATGCATATATCTCATTTACAGACACGTTGTTTTTGTTTTTCTACAAAAAAAAAAAAAAACAGTAGTATGGAAACTTGTCTAAGAATGCAACCCTCAAGGCAAACATTCTATATCCGGGTAACTTCCTGTCTAATTTTTCGCCTGTAACGGCCAGTGTCTCCTCTCACTGTTTAAATCCCCCTTGTCTTCTGCTTCTTCTATTATTATGATTGTTATTATTGTTGGTATTATTATTGGTAGTATTATTGTTGGTATTATTATTGGTATTATTATTCACCGGAGTTGTTACCCATTGAGGTACAGCCATTGTCAAGTCACCTTAAATGAGGGGTCTCAGTATAAGGAGTTGTATGGAGAGGTATTCGAGCTTCCAAAAATCCTGTTCTGAGACTTGCACTACTTTGTAATTGAGTTCAGAATGGAACTGTTTATATAATAATAAAACATCGAAAGTGGCTTTTTTGTTTAGCCGCATTTAAAAGTCCGCTTTTCCATACAAAAGCGGACTTGCCATTATAATTGACTTTCAACTATTGACAAGAGCGCTCCCCAATTGGTATCAATGAATAGGGATACCCCCCCCCCAATATGGGGAGTATAAGAAAGAAAAAAGAATACTGAGAGAGGGGAGAGGGAGGAGGTATTGAAGAATTCATAACCCGCCATAGAACTAGTTTTTTTGCTTACAGGTTGTAGAGTTGGTTCCTTGCATAATTCTAACTTACGACCAATCAGAGGCGGGTAATAACCAAGTACCTCTTTTCAGGCATCAATAACACCAAACAAAAAGCTAACTGGATGGGTAGGTGGGGGGGGGGGTATGGAAACATTTACCAGAGTTGTCAGCTTTGGTATTTACTCGAGAGTGTACTCACTATTGAATTGTCATTAGGTAAAAACACAACTTCAAGCACTTGAGGTGTACTCGAAACACAGCCCTCCCCAGAAAACTCAAAAGAAAAGGGGAAACTACGTGATTGATACTCTTTTAACCGCTATCCAACCTCATACCTTCCTTCTTCTTCTTCTTTTTTGGGTTTTTTTTTTAACTTTATCACGATTATCTAGAACTCTTCCTATTGAGTGCCAACCAGATAACATGGCACGTGATTGGAGGTTTAGGTCCTGCACACAATCCCCCATTGAAAAAAAAAATTTTGAGATCTTGCTTTCTTCTCATCTCTAAAATTCAAATTACTAATCTTTAAATCATCTGTTGCCTATTCAGCTTTCTTACAATACAATACCAAAAAAAAGAAAAGAAAAGAAAAGAATAGTAGAGACAATATGGCTCCTGCAAGCGAAGACTATATCAATGAAGAACATCATGCGCAACAGAATGTTGAAGGACAAGAAGGTCAAGAAGATGAATTCATAGATATGAGCGAAGTGGCGGAAGAAGTGGCTGCTGAAGACGACGAGAATGAACCTGAACCAGAAGAGTTAGACGAAGATATGGACGTTGATTACAATGAAGATGTTTTAGAAATTGATATGTCTAATAATTCTTGGACTTTCTTTGATCAACATAAAGATAGTGTGTTTACTATTTTCAAACATCCTACTTTGCCTATGGTTGTCACTGGTGCTGGGGATAATACTGCATATTTATGGACTACCCACACTCAACCACCTAAATTTGTAGCTGAAATTCAAGGACACAAGGAATCGGTTATTTCTGGGGGATTCACCAATGATGGAAAGTTTGTCATTACTGGTGATATGGCTGGGTGCATACAAGTTTACCGATCATCTAAGGGGGGCGAAAAATGGACTAAATTTGGTGAATTGGATGAAGTAGAAGAAGTGTTATTTATAACTGTTCATCCTACCTTGCCGTATTTTGCCTTTGGTAGTACTGATGGTTCTGTGTGGGTTTATCAAATCGATCAAGATTCAAATTCATTGGTGCAAATCATGTCTGGATTCTCCCATTCTTTGGAATGTAATGGAGCGGTATTTATCCCCAGTAAAGATGAAAATGAATTGGCTTTAGTGTCTATTTCAGAAGACGGGACGGTGGTTAATTGGAATTGTTTTACTGGGGCAGTTAACTATAGATTACAACCTCATGATGATTTCAAAGGGGTTGAAAGTCCTTGGGTTACTATTAAAGCCTTGAATAACGTTATCGCCATCGGGGCTAGAGATGGTCAATTATCTATAATAAATAATGATACTGGTAAGATTGTTCATGGTCTTAAAACCTTGGATAGTGTTGAAGACATTGCCGAATTATCAATTGAAGCTATAAGTTGGTCTAATTCAAAAACAATCAACTTTATAGCAATTGGTTTAGTTTCTGGAGATGTGTTATTGTTTGACACCCTTCATTGGAAGTTAAGAAAGAACATTAAAGTAGATGATGCAATTACTCACTTGGAATTTGTTGAAGATACTCCATTATTAATCGGTTCTAGTATGAACGGTAAGATCTACAAATGGGATGCCAGAACCGGCGAAGAGTTGTTCGTCGGGGTTGGACATAACATGGGTGTCTTGGACTTTGCTGTATTAGAACATGGTAATAAGTTAGTAACTGCTGGCGATGAAGGTGTTTCATTAATATTTAAGATTGAATAGACAGAGGTTGTATGCAGGATAGGTTTTTATCTAGAAAAAAAAAACACGCGTCTTATTTTTTTTTTTTTTTATTTTTTTTTTGCCATGAAACTCAAATCTCTCTCTTTCTCTCATTTGTTAAGTAAAGAGCCTTTCCCAGTGTGTATAAAGATGACTCCAGTGCAACAAGATACGGAGACTATGTTGACCTCATTCAACAATCAGGATTGTTCAGAAGTGGCTGTTGCTGCTGCCACTACTACTAAATCTTCAGTCAAACCTACTGAAGCCGATATGATTTTTTACTATCAAAGATTATTACCATTTCGCCAAATATTCCAATGGTTAAGTCATTCACCTAAGCCAACAAAAGACTTCACTATGAGAGAATTTGCTTATGAATATAGATCAGGGGCATATCAACGTTATAACTCCTTTGCTACCCTTGAAGAGTTCAAAAAATCCGTGGTGGCTGCCAACCCTACTCGTTTCGAAATCGGCGCCAGGTATAAAGTTAATCCAAACCAAAGAAAATCATTACCTAAAAACGCATTAAAGCCCGAATCTAAAGAATTGGTGTTTGATATTGATTTAACTGATTATGATGAAATTAGAACTTGTTGTAGCAAAACTGACATTTGCGATAAATGTTGGAAATTTATTCAAGTAGGGGCAAAGATTATGGATGCGGCATTAAGGCAAGATTTCGGATTCAAGCATTTAGTGTGGGTATTTTCCGGTAGAAGAGGGGCGCATTGTTGGGTCAGCGATTCTAGAGCAAGAGATTTGGATGAAGGTGCTCGTAGAGCCATTGTGGAATATTTAGATATTTTGGGTAAGAATGCCAAGCAAGTGAATATTAAAAGACCATTTCATCCTCATATTGAAAGATCATTTGATATTTTAAAGCATGAATTTACAAATATAATTTTGGATGAACAGAATCCTTGGGTAACTACATTCAAAAGTGAAGATAATTGGAAACAAACCGAGGAATTATTATCTTTCATTCCAAATAAACCATTACAGATTGAATTAAAAAATAAATGGAAGAATCAAATCAGCTTCTCTAATTCAAGATCAAAATGGGAAGATATAAATACAGTAGCTAGTCTGGTGCTCAAGAACAATATCCAGGTCAATCAATTGAATGAAGCAAAGAAGGATATAATAATGTACTATATGTACCCCAGACTAGATGTCGAGGTCTCGAGACAAATTATCCATTTGTTAAAGTCTCCGTTCTGTATTCATCCAAGTACAGGAAATGTATGTGTTCCATTTGATCCAGTAAAGAATATTTCTGGCCATGCCCAAGATGATAGCTACGGATTCAATCCAATGCATGCACCAAATTTACGACAATTACAAAATGAATTAGAAACCTGGGAAGCAAAGTCGATAAATGGTGATGGTGATAATAATAATAATAATAATAATAATGAAGAAGAAGAAGTAGTAGAAGTGGCAAATGGCGCTCGCAAAACTCAAGATTTTGAAAAGACCAGTTTGAAGCCATACATTGATTACTTTAATAAGTTTGTTAATGAATTGATTAAAGATGAATTAAAGGGAATTGGATCTAAGCGAGACAGAGCAGAAGATAATTTAGAATTTTAATTCATATATAATAGATATCCTACACAATACAACAATTGAGAACTTTCCTCCAACTAACATCCTCGTCATCGTTCCTATTGTTTGTAATAATGATGGCTTCTTCTCTAAATTCACCCCCCCTTTCCTCTGTTCCCTCTGTTTCCTCTGTTCCCTCAGTTTCAACATGATGGTACCATTCCAAATACTCTGACTTTGCATGACCAAACTTAACGTATCCCGAGGTTACATAAACATCGCCTCTTTTTAAAGCGGGATAATGCCACTTGGGCACAAATATGACCGTGGGCTGTGAATTGATGTCATCTTGTTTTATTTTCACTCGGAGTTGGAATTTTCTGGTTTTTATATCAAATTCGGATGTAACCACCTCGCCTTTGGTGGCAATGAAATAGGGTCTTATGACAGCACTTGGTGCTCTTACACCATCCATAGAAGGAAGACAGCGTTTGTAATGTTGAGGGAAAGTATCTTCTGTGTTTGTTGACACCTTAAATGATTCTGGGGCAGCATTGGTAGACATATCTGATTCAGAGTCATTGTCAAAATCCTTAACGCAATCACTACTGGATGCCTCACTTGATCTTGAAGGGGAGAATCTCATCTTAGTGGCAAGTTTTGACAATTTGTTCTTGATACCTTTATTCTTTAAACTAGTCCAATCAGAATCTTGAAGCAACATGACATCTCGATCTGCCGAAGACCAGAATGAAAAATCTTCATTATTCCACCCATCTCCCCATCTATGACCATTCACACTGGTATAACACCAAAATGTATGAGATATGTTAGACCCTTCTAATGCATTACAAATTGCATCCAAGGCAGCCGTTTGAGCGGTGTACTCTCCATTTCTAAATGCTTGTTTATTATCCATATCAAATGGCATCCCTGTTTCTGACATGATTATGGGGATGTTTCCGAGATAAGTTTGGCATTCCTTTCTAATTTCGGTAAATTGTTTTCTGATACAGTTTCGTATTGCTTGTTCTCCAAGCACGAGGCCAAATATAGGATTCCAATACCTGCCACGCATTATTCCCAACGTATCTACATTATATCTGAGGTTCCAACTTTTGAACATGAGCGATAAACCATCATAATAGTGGGGACAATAGACTGTTTTATTGTCAATGATATCGTGAGGGTCTGACTTGACGTCGGGAGGAAGCTCCAAAACAGGCGACTGGAGAAGAACAAAGCATTGGGGAGCGATAGACCTGATGATTCGTTTGAATTTGATGTAATGGTCTATAAAGTTGTTATTAATGAAATATTCAAGGTCGATAATCTTGGGTATGGACCCATTTCTAGTTTTAAATTTTGGATTTGATGTTTGGAAAAAGCTAGGTTGCAATAATTGGCATTGGGAGCTCATTTGTAACCTTTGTTTTTGGCATAATTTAGTTAAATCATCCAGGTCCAATGCAATACCTCCCCATGACCAAATTTTTGCCCCGGCATAAATACATTCACCGAGTTTCCATTTTCTCCCTCTTACAAAGCCATAATGGGCATCAATTTGTACCGCTTCTTCTTCCGTTAACCAAGCTCTTGTACCCTTTGGATCAACAATAATAGTGCCACTCTTTTGGGGACCAGTTATGGTTATACGATAATCGTCAACTTCGCAAGCAAACCCCATTCCTAACTTCATAGCTTGAAATGCAGTGGGGGTAGTACCGATACGCAAGTTCTGAAAGCTGGGGATTTCTCCGAGGTTAGGAATCCCCATCAACCCCGAGTTTGGTTCATTCATAGACTCAAAGCCAAGAATGGTTCCATTTTCAATCAAATCGGGTAAGGCGGTGTATAGCTTCTGCCAAATGTATTTGACACAGTTTAAGTAATGTCCTTCTAGGTAATCTTGAATGTTTTCCCCATTGATAATCATATGGGGGAAATAAATCTTACCGGCAAAGAACAAAATAAACATCGTCATACTTGCAAGCCGCTTATAGTTTGTTGTCCAAAGCATCTTGTGATAAATGTCGGTGGAATCATGAAATCGAGATTCATTGTGAATCACGGCTGCTTCGGTAGCGGCAAATCGCTTGGGCTCAAATCCTGCTGCGTACAACGTCCACATTGGTGCACCACTACCACCGGTGAATCTAGACCAAACATCCTGGTGGAATTCATAAAATATATATAATCCACCCACCTCTCCTATGATCTTGGAAATTTCAATGGTATATTCTACAAAGTCTTGGTCGTACTTTCCGGGACCCTGGTGTTCCATAGCTTCCCAAGTAAGCAAATACCGTATGGTATTATAACCCCAGGATTTTATCCTCTCAAAATGCAGCCTTGCTTCCAAAAGAGGAAATGGCCTTCCTACAAAGGAAACATTGTCACCATCGAAAAATATACTATTGGGGTCATCGGCAGAGCCTTTATATGACGGCATTTCGGGATTCAGGGGGAATTTCATAGCTGAGTCAACATTGATACCTTTCAATACCACTTTGCGACCGGTTCTAGGATCAAAGAAATCACCCGTGGAAGTATCTGAGCACAACGGCACACAGTTGAAGCTTGATACAGTTTTACTAGGTAGTGGAAACGCTGCTATTTTTGGTGCCAAGGATGGTCCCCCTAGCTCCTCCTCCTCCTCCTCCTTTGATATGGATGTTGAGGAGCTCCTAGTAAAGCCATACTGACCGTCTTCCATTTCTGGGTCTTTCATCGTCTTTGATAATCTCTATCCAAAAAAAAGGCTCCTTTAAACTAATATCCAGTTGAATTTCCCCTTCAGGTCTTCTATTACCAGATCAACTCGAATATTTTTGGACCCGTTGCAACAAAGAAGAATGGTTACTTTAAAAAAAAAAAAAACAGGAGTTTTTCACTTGCTAATAAACCACAGTCAAACATAACAGGTAGAGAATATCAAATTAAGTTTGTGGAAAACTTTAGTTGACTTCCTAAAATGGAAGTTTCTTTCTCCCCCACAGAAAAATCAAACAGAAAAAAAAAAAGTGGGAAGATGAGGTGGGAGGGACCCACATTGGCAGTTTAGAGTAACAGTAACGGGAACAGTAACGAGAACAGTGTGTCTTATTAGTTATATACGAAAAGTGTACCCACTATATAATACCCTTTACCTTCCTATTGTTCTCTTCTTTGTGCTTATTCTCCAATCGTTTTTGTTTCTAGAAGACAACGGGATGATCTTTTGCTGTTTCTTTTGCTCACTAATTGATTTCGCATCACCTAGTTTGAAGAACCGAGGTGCTAATTCAAAAAGCCATTTAGGCTCAATAACACTGACACAATGCATATATTCCTTGGTGGTCAAAAGCAACGTATGATATATTAAATATTCAGAATTTTTTCCAAACAAGGAGGAAGAAGGATGTAAATGCACTGGAGTTTGTTCCGAAAGTGTCTTGTAGCCTTCATACATATCACGCTTAGCCGAGTTCTTGAAGTACCCTGAACACAACGCCTTTCTAATTCTGTCTACATTTGCACCACTGGACCGTATTTGATGTCGAGATTTAGTCATGATTGACCTCAACTGTTTCCTTACTTCCATTGCTCTTCGCATACTTCTTTCTTGAATAAAGTTATCCTGACACCAAGTTTTGTTATGGATATTAAGCTGCCACAGTTGAAAAACATTTAGCAATGTTAAATGATCTCCCATTGGATGATGGAATCTAGCTTTACGTTGATCTGCCAAGTTTTGTTTATCCTTTGGTCTATAAAAAACTGTCTGAACTGAAAGCATCGATACTATACTCAAGATTTCTTCGGTGCATTCATAATCGAGAGATTTAATCAAAGTCTTGGCCAATGCCGGCTCCATGGGAAAATCGGCCATCTGTCTTCCCAACAAAGTTAAATGTCCCTCATCATCCAATGCATCTAACGTGTACAAATCTTGAAGGGCGACCAACATGGTGTTGGTCGAAGGGGGATCCATAAAGTCAAAGTTTAACAAATCATTTATACCCATTGCTTTTAACATCAAAATGGTATGTGAAAGGTTCTTTCTTTGGATTTCTGGAATTGAATTGGCTGACATTTCACTTTGGTATGCTTTTTCGGTATATAAACGATAGCATTTCCCTGGCCCGGTTCTACCAGCTCTACCACTTCTTTGATTTGCTTGTGCCTTACTGATGGGTGTAATACGTAAACTGTCCATTCCCAATTTTGGATCGTAAGCGTTGACTTTAACAAATCCCGGATCAATGACATAGAAAATTCCATCTATAGTAATGGAGGTTTCCGCGATATTGGTTGCTAATATAACCTTTCTTGAACCGGGAGGGGTTGGCTCGAATATCCTAGTTTGCATTTCTGAAGGTAATGCGGAATACACTGGTAATATTATCAACTCAGGCACTGAATCGCCTAAAATCTTCATTCTCTCGAATAGAGCTTCACAACTGGTATCGATTTCTTCTTGACCAGTCAAAAATACTAAAATATCACCCGCTGGTTCGGATATATGAATCTGCATAACTGAATCCAACGCCGCTGCCAAATAATCCACTTCCGGTTCCCGTGTATGCAAAATTTCCACTGGGAATGTTCTTCCGGGAATGGTTACAATGGGACAATGATGGAAATATTTAGAAAACTTATCCGAGTCCAAAGTGGCTGAAGTCACAATAACTTTCAAGTCTGGGTTATTGCTAGCTGCTTTTTTCAACAAGGCAAACAATACATCTGTAGCAATAGTTCTTTCATGTGCTTCATCTAACATAATCACCGAATATCTGCTCATGTTCTGATCATTCAATGCTTCTTTTTCCAACATACCATCAGTCATATACTTTATCTTAGTCCTGGGGCTGGTCTTATCTTCGAAACGGATAGAGTAACCAACTTCTTCTCCTAAAGGACAACCAACTTCTTCCGACACTCTTTGGGCCACAGATACCGCCGCCACTCTTCTTGGTTGGGTACAGCCGATGATTTTTGACGCCCCTGCTTTTGTTTTATTGAGTCCTTCTTCGTACATATATTGAACAATTTGAGTGGTTTTACCAGACCCCGTCTCACCAACAATGACAACAAATTGATTCTCCTTGATTATCTCCACCAATTCTGAACGCATAGAGTAAACGGGTAACAATCTTCTTTGCTCCTGGATAGGCAAACTGGTTCTCTTCCCATAAGTGATGTTCTTTTTCTGTTCAGACTTCTTCCATTCCGAGATGAATGTGTCGGTTTTATTGGCAATTTCCTCCGATTCAAGTTCTTTGACAGATTCACTGCGCTGAAATAACGGGTCAAATGAATCTATCCCTCCTTTGTTTGCTTGGCGTAATTCTTGTTCCTTCTTTCGTTTGTCTTTTATTTTCTCCTCTTTAAATTCACGGGCAAACTTCGATCCTTCGTTGGCTATCTTTGACATCGAACCGGTTAAGGAGGGGATATTGGTTGATGGGGCTAATTCCTTTTCTGCCTGTTGTCCCTCCAAAAATTTCGGTTTGGCTGTATTTAGTTCTAACTCAGTTTCAAGCTCGGGTTCATGTCGTGGGGGAAAATCCTCATCATCTTGGGGTTCGTCTTGGTTTGTCAATTCGGGATAATCATCTGCTGATACCACCCCAGAAGCAATTAGTTGTCTTATTTCCCATCTCTCTGGAGAGGTGAGTTTCCTTTTCACCCCTCTATGATCTGTATTTGTGTTTGTTCGTTCTCGTTCTCGGCCTCGTTCTCGTTCTCGTTCTTTTCCTTTTGATTGAAGTTGGTCCGATTTATCTAATCCGGTAACTTGATCTATTCCTCTCATTGATAAGGAGATCCTTTTTCGTCCATTCACAACTTTAATTTCCATAACTTTTATAAACACTTCCTGATCTAGTTCCAATAGTGAACGAGGGGATTCAATTCGTGATCCATCAAAAGATATTTGAGAAATGTGGCATAATCCAGATTGGCGTGATTGGGGTGAATTTAAACGAATGAAGGCACCAAACGCGGTTATATCATTGACAAACCCACGATAAACCTTGCCGATATCTATTGACTGTTCGTGTTGGTTTTCTTGACTTTTTTGTGTTTCGATGGCGGTGTATCTCTTCTGCTGATCCCTGATAGGATAATCATCTTGAGCATCGCCTAATATCTTGGCCTGGGCTGACTGTTTATGGTTATATATTAAATCAAATACATCTCTTACAAATTCTCGAGGGAAATCTTCTCCCCCATTTTCTTGTAGCGTCTTTTCAAAGGCAGTTAAACAAGATGACTTGGGAGAAGAAGGAATGTCTATTTCATGGAATAAATTCAATAAAAACTTAGTGATTGTCAAATCCTCGTCTTTGATCTTTAGATGCGAATGTATTCGCTCAGATATGGCATTATGCAAGATGCTACTGGAATTGTGGTTTGTTTCGGTAGTTCCCATCATCTAAATGTAGAGTGAAAGAATAGATTTGAGATGTAATCCAAGGTTATTTTTTTTTCCCTTGTTTTGTATTGCCGATAAATGTTTTTATAAAAGCCGAATTCAAGATGGCCGCAAAACAAAGACAAACTTGTTGCACCATCGAGAGAGGGAGAGAGAGTTTATATATATATATAAATGAGTCATTCTCGATTTGTGGATGCGGTTAGATGAAAAGGCTGTCAAGAACTAAGTGCAGCAGTGATAAGTAAAAGCCATGATGCCTTATACTGCTTATCCCAAGTTGTTGTATTTCACTCTAGAGTCAGGAAGAAACTGAAAGTCCGCCACCTACCTCCCAAAAATATATATGGAAATTATTAACATTTTGGTGGCGAAAGTTGATGGAGATGCCACTACTTGACATATATATATATATATATCTGCAAGGGCATCATATCAGTACAGGGTATTTTTAAAAAGTACAAAAAAATAAGGTCGTACCCGGATTCGAACCGGGGTTGTTTGGATCAAAACCAAAAGTGATAACCACTACACTATACAACCCGAATTTTACAACCTTTGTAAGAATTAGGTAATCTTACCCGGGATCTTACAGATCGCTGAAATCCTTAGCCAGGGTTCGATAACCGCCAGCTCAAGTGGTAACCGTTTCACCAGAAATTATTACATAATGTATAGTTACTCTTGTTTTCAATACAATATAATTATTTATTCACATACTTTACTGAGTCATACATTAGTAATACCTCAGGAAGTGAATACTATAAGAGAAATCATTAGGACCTGTTGTAATTATTTTTATGTTCGAAGCCAGCCCACTTGTGTTGAATTTGTATTTTCTCTACTTTTTTTTTTTGGTGAAATGTTGCAATAAATTTTATATCAAGCTGGAACTCATATCCAAATACAATGAATGATACCAGCTGGAATGAGATGTCAAAACCAGTTATTACATCATGCGACGATTATGCGATAAGTGTTTGAAGTATTACTCTTGAAATACTCTTGAAGTACTCTTGAAATACTCTTGAAGTACTCTTGAAACAAATCTGATCAAGTGTCCAACCCTAAATCCTTAAAATATATTCTTCGTTTGCCACCGGTTTCCTCTAAAAAAAAAAAAGGACCACACTAATAATGATTCATTACATGGGGCATATAAAATATATAAACCCCTTTTATCCTAAACAAACTCCTAGAGGATTTAATCAAGACAATGAAACCAGAAATAAATAAGCTGCAAAAAACAAAAATTTAGATGGGGGATAATTCTAGGTTATACAATTTGAGTTTCGCACTACGTTTATTTGGGGGTTTCTTTTGGTTTTTTGTCTTCTTCCAGATTTTGAAGGTTTGGCAATTTTTTTTTTTTTGTCAATTGCCACCACCATCAAACAGCAGCCAATTTAATCATATACAATCAATACCAACAATGTCAAGAGAAGATCCAATTAAAGCCGAAAAAGACTTTTCTGCTACGTTGGATGAACAGTTTCCACTTATTGAAAAGCTTCCTGATTACAAGCAAGCACTTGACAAATATTTGGTGTTGGAGAAACAGACCCGTCAATCGTCCGATTTAATTTCATCAAAGAGAGTGCTTTCTAGAATTGTGTCTACCCTTATTGACAATGAAGATTGGGAATATTTGAATGATTTGATTACTATTTTGTCCAAGAAGCATGGGCAATTGAAATCCTCCATCCAAGCGTTTATTTCTCAAGTAATTGACAACTTGGATAAGTTGAATGAAAGCCACAAGAAAGAATTGGAGGCGAAGATCAAAATCATCGACACCATTAGAACGGTTACTGATAAGAAAATCTTTGTTGAAGTCGAACGTGCCGTGGTATCTCGTAAATTGGCCGAGATTTACTTGGAAAGATTCGATGATTTGGATAAAGCTGTGGAGATCTTGTGTGATTTACAAGTGGAAACCTATTCTTTAATGCCATTTAGCGAGAAGATTGACTACATATTGGAACAAATCAAATTGACATTGCAGAAAGGAGACTACTCTCAAGCAAAGGTTTTGAGTAGAAAGATTTTGTTGAAGTCATTGAAGAATTTCGATAAAGCGGATGAATTTAAATCAATCTATTTGAAATACTTGATTGAAATCAATATTTTTGACTTTGATTATATTTCAATTGTTAAGAACTTACTATTATTAATCGATATCCCTTTGGTGAAGGAGTCAAGCGAATACAAAGATTACTTGGTTGGAATTGTCTATTATATTATTTTATCACCTTATGACCCTCATCAAAACGACTTGATTAATAAAATCAAACAAAACCATGTTTTCTCCAAGAATGTCGATTCCAAGATTTTTAAGTTGTTGGATATTTTCACCACCAATGAATTAATCCATTGGTCAAACATCGAGTCCCTTTATAAGGAGAATTTTGCACAATCACTGATCTTTAAGAATGAAACCAACTTTAAGAATTTACAAAAGAGAATTATTGAACACAACCTTAGAATCATTAATAAATTCTATCAATTTATAAAATTGGATAGATTAGCGTATCTTTTACAATTAAGCGTGGATGAATCAGAGCAATATGTTAGTGAGTTGGTTAATCAAGGCATGATTTCGGCCAAGATTAACCGCCCACAAGGTGTGATCAAGTTTGACAAGACCAAATCACAAGGAAGCGTTTCTAGCGATTCCAAATCGGCCGATCACACCATCAACGTCTTGTTGAATGATTGGTGTTACGATATTGATAAATTGTTAGAGGAAGTTGACAGTATTGGTCATTTGATTAATAAGGAAGAAATGATGCATGGTATCAAACAAAAAGCTAAATAAGTAAAGTAGGTAAGTTTAATAAACCCCATGGATAAATATAGACCGTAGCCGATATTCTTAATCGGAGATCTTCCCAGGCGCCATTTCACAGTTGTTTTGAAACTCTATTCCCCCTCTCACCCACCTTCGACAACCTCGAAGATCTCTCCATATAAACAAGTTGAATTTGACCACAATTTTTTTTTCAGGTTACCAATTTGATTTGAGAGTAATTGCTATTATAAACACACAATTGACATCACCACACACGTTCATAGTGATAATCATTCCGAGATTCTCAACGATGAATGAATGGAACCCATTGGTGGAGGATATATATATACAATAGGGCCCCCTCCCAAAAGAGAAATATAACCGTTCCTTCAGGGGGGAGACTACCCAAAACGGAAATAATTCCGGATTTGAGCCTCCCCAGTTTTTTCACTATATAATCAGGTCGAAGGGGGAAGAAATATTCCTCCAATTCCTCCAATTCTTTTCCTATTAAACATCAAACCCCAACTCTACAATGACAAAACAAGTAGTTTCAAAAGAATTGGATATTGATTCTTTGATTGAAGAATTAACCTTATCGGAAAAAATTTCATTATTATCTGGTTATGATTTCTGGCACACCTTCCCCGTGGAAAGATTAAACATCAAGAGTGTTAAAGTAACAGATGGTCCCCAAGGTGTTCGTGGAAGTCGTTTCTTCAACAGTGTTCCGGCCAATTGTTTCCCTTGTGGTACTGGTTTGGCTTCCACTTTCAATACCGACCTTTTAGTCCAAGTGGGTGAGTTATTGGGTCAAGAAAGTAAGCTAAAGGGTGCACATGTTATTCTTGGTCCAACTTGTAACATTGTAAGAGGTCCTACTGGTGGTAGAGATTTTGAAAGTTATTCCGAAGATCCATTACTTAGTGGTCATGCTGCTGCTTCTGTGGTGAAGGGTATTCAAAACCAGAATGTTGTGGCTTGTCTCAAGCATTTTGTTTGTAACGATCAAGAAAGTGAAAGAAAGGCGGTCAATGTGATTATCACCGAAAGAGCATTAAGAGAAATTTACTTGAAACCTTTCCAAATTGCCGTTAGAGATGCCTACCCCAAAGCGATGATGTCTTCCTATAACAAAATCAACGGGGTTCATGTTTCTCAAAACAAGAAATTATTGCAAGAGGTTTTGAGACAAGAATGGGGATGGGATGGTACTATCATGTCTGATTGGCATGGGGTATACTCCACTAAAGAATCTTTGGATGCTGGTTTAAATTTAGAAATGCCGGGCCCCACTAGATTCAGACAAGAACTTCAAACCACCCATGCAATTCAAACCAATGAAATTCATCGGGATGTTATTGACGACAATGTTCGTCAAATCTTAAAGCTTGTCAATGAAAGTTATAAAGCTGGTATCCCTGACGATGCAATTGAACTTCCAAACCCATCAAAAGAAGCTGAAGCATTGCTTAGAAAAGTGGGTGATGAATCCATTGTTTTGTTGAAGAACATCGACAATATCTTACCTCTACCAAAGACTGCCACCAAAGATATTAAGAAAATCGCTATAATTGGTCCAAATGCCAAGGTTGCCCAAGATTCAGGTGGTGGTTCGGCTTCATTAAATGCTCGTTATAAGATTACCCCCTTTGATGGAATCCAAGAAAAGGTAAAGGGCAGCGATATTGAATTGTCTTATGCTATTGGTGCCCACTTGGACAGAAACTTACCTGATGTGGGTCATCTTTTACAGAATGAAAGGGGGGAAACGGGTATTACGGGAAAATTCTATAAGCATGAACCAGGGGCAGAGGATAGAGAACAATTTGAGGAATTTCTTTTACCCAGTTCAAGACTTTTCTTATCAGATTTCAAGAGTGAAAGATTAGACAGACATCAACTTTTGTTTTATGCTGATTTCAGTGGTGATTTTATTCCCGAATCAAGCGGAGAATATGAATTTGGTTGTTCCTGTTTAGGTACTGCCCAAATTTTTGTTGATAATAAGTTAGTGGTGGACAATAAAACTAAACAAGTTAAAGGAGATGCCTTCTTCCTCGGATTGGGAACTAGAGAAGAAAGAGGATCATTGCATTTGGAAAAAGGGGTCAAGTACAGGGTTAGAGTTGAATTTGGTTCTTCTCCCAGTTACACCTTGAACAAGGCAGCACTCGAAGGTGGTGGGGTTTATTTTGGTATCCAAAAGAAGATCACCCCAGAAGTGGCCATTAAGGAAGCAGTCGAAGTCGCCCAGGAGGCCGATGTAGTTGTGTTGGTTGTGGGTATTTCCAAGGAATGGGAATCTGAAGGGTTTGATCGTCCCAACATGGATATTCCCGGCTACACCGATAGATTGGTGGAAGAAGTTAGCAAGGTTAACTCCAACATTGTAGTTGTCAATCAATCGGGTTCTCCAGTGTCGTTACCTTGGGTAGATCACGCTAAAGGGTTCATCCAAGCTTGGTACGGAGGAAATGAATTGGGAAATACTATTGCTGATGTGTTGTTTGGTGATTATAATCCTTCGGGTAAGTTGTCTGTTACCTTCCCCAAGAGATTCGAGGATAATCCATCATACCTTACTTTTGGCTCCACCGATGGTCAAGTAATTTATGGAGAAGATGTTTTCGTGGGGTATAGATATTATGAAAAGGTAAACAAAGAGGTTTTGTTCCCCTTTGGATTTGGTTTGTCATATACTACATTTGATATTTCCAACCTTCACATTTCAGCAGATGACGAAACATTACTGGCTTCTGTGTCAGTCACCAACACGGGTGACATTGAAGGTGCTGAAGTTTTGCAATTATATATCAAAGAGAACGAGCCAAAGGTTATGCGTCCTGTTAAGGAATTGAAAGGATTCCAAAAGGTTCATTTAGGTGCTGGTGAAACCAAAGTAGTGAATATTTCTGTTTCAATTAAAGAAGCAACATCATATTGGAATAACTATAAAAACAAGTGGCAATCTACAAAGGGTAAGTATACAGTTTTAGTAGGAAACAGCTCTGACAATATTATTCTTGAACAAGAATTTGAAACAAACAAAACTGCTTATTGGTTAGGTGTTTAGACTTTTTTTTTTTTGTTTTTTTTGTTTTTAATAGATATATATTTATAACAATTGATTAACCTAGTTGAACATAATTTCCTGGGAACGATCCAGTTTGTCCATTGTATCTTCCAGTCCACCATCCATTCACATCTTGAGTTCTCTCTACCACTTCAATCACAGCACCAGCTGGGAATGTTAAATCCCCTTGAGCCTGGGCGGTATAGTCATACAAAGCAGTACAGGTTTGGGCAGGAGCACTTGCAGGAGTAGCGGGAATAGCTGCTGGAGCCCCAAAGGCTGGCGCCCCAAAGGCTGGAGCAGCCGCGGTACCTGCCACAGGTGAATAGGAGCTACCTGTAGCTGCACTAGCAACCGGAGTTTGTTGACCATAGCCACCATATACTGGAGCTTTATAGTCTGAAACTGGAGGGCTCTGTTGACCATATTGGCCCGGGCTATACGCAGGTAATTCAGCTTGGCCAGCAACTGGGGCAACTGGGGCAACTGGGGAACCTGGAGGAGGACTACCCATCATTGCATGACGTCTCTTTGTTGCTTCTAATTTCGACTTGGCGTGGCCAATCTTGAAATGAGTAATGCCAATGGCATCAGCTTGTTCTTCGACATTTCCCTTTTTAAAGTTATAGGCTTCAACAATGTCAGTGGTTAAATCAAAATAGGGAATCTTCAATTCTTCCATACGGTTGTATAAAGTGTAAAAGATATTCAATTGCATGTAGTACAAACTTACGAAAAGGGGTCTGATAAAGTCAGTTTGCATTTGGAACAAAATGGGCAATTCTGTTTTCAACATGTCATTATAATAGTCATATTCTTGTTGAGCAATCAGGACGTCTGCCTCAGCACTATACATCTTCTCTTCATCCTTGGCGGTTCTTTCCTTCTTGTCTTCGTATTTCTTGTGATTTCTTTTATGACGATCTAAATCCAACTGTTTATGGTCTCTTTTGGTGGCCATCCTTCTAATACACAGAATAACTTTCAAAAGCTCTTGAGAAGGTTCAATAATTCGCTTTTCTATAAGCTCCAAATCAGGTTTCAAAGTGTCTTTAAGGTCTTTGACAACTTCTCTATATTGCTCAGCTGCCTGAATCCCTTCCGGATTATCCTCAGGAACTGCCGAGGTTGGATCAGATAATCTACCACTGATTGGCTTGTAAATTTCTTCAAACGCTTTAGAAAAATCAATCTGGAAATCTAACATACCATTGACAGAAGCAAAGTATTTCTTTGATTCATCACTCAATTTCTTAGTTTCAATTTCCAATTCCTTAAATCTTCTTTCGGCATCTTGGTAAACCGCATCAACGGTGATGTCCCCCATGTTCATCTTCTGACGGAAGGTCTGGGGTGCCCTCACAAGAGATTTCTTCACACCTTTAAAAGACATAATAATGTTCGTTTCTTGGCCAATTGATTAATTTGTAACTAAACTGGAGGGGGGGAGTTATTTTCAACTTGCCTTTCACTGAGCCGCCTCCCTAAGTCTGAAGTTTTGTTTCTTTGTTTCTTGCACGAGTGAGTGAGACACACACAAGTGATTCGCGGGAGAACAGGGAGAGAAAAAGAGAGAGAGAACAGAATAGGTCGTGCACTATCCCAAAAACCTCAGCCCCTTCGTTTGAGGAAATTTGTTTGTCTTTTTTTTTTTGCAGCACTCACTGTTTGTCTGTCTGTCTGTTTGTCAACTGTCTGTTTGTCTGTCTTTGCAACACACCAGTTTTTTTTTTTAAAACAGTTCCACCCCAAACAATGTTCATCAAACAAAGAACCAAAGCAAAGTTATTCTATCAAGAAATTGGAATCCAAGTTGAGCACTTGGTATCTATGTTTTTCTTGCCCATTGCCTTGGTTCAAACTGTGATTAGATGGTTTGATATCTCGGTAAATCGACAAGAATTATCTGGTAACCAGTTCAATACTTGTACAGACAAGACCCCCAGGGTTTGTATTAAAAATGTACAATTGTTCCCATGATTAATAATTTGTGTTTGGACTTTGAAACTGTACCAGATCGAGCTTTTTATCTTGTCGAGAGATATATTGTTCATTCTCCATTTGGCTTGCTAAATAAGGTTGGCCACAAGACAGTAAAGTATATTCACAATGGGATTCACTTGAGCAAATATGAAGGTTACAATGATTACCTATTGTTGAAGCAGGGGACAAACAATCTACCCCTCATTGAGCCCTGTCAAGGAGTGAACATTGAACAGCGGCAAAGAGTCAAACCTGAAACAACTACCCCAGAAAACCCTAAACAAAAACCAACAAAACCAACAAAACCAACAAAACCAACAAAACCAATAAAGCCAAACTCATTTGAAAAGAATAGAGTTTCTTTTCTAATTCCGTCCAAGAACCAAAAAGTTGTGGTTAAACTAAAGGTCTAATCACCACCCCCATTTTCAAACTATAACCAATTCTATTTCACCCCAAGAAGTTGATTACATTACTCTAGTATCAAGAAGCAATAAAGAAAGTATTTCCCCCATAGAAAATTACCATGATGGATCATTAGCGCCAATAATAATAATGAGATTAGCTTGGCATTGCTGTGCCACCTACGACCAGGAGACTGGCCGTGGCGGATCTAACGGTGCTACCATGAGAATGATGCCGGAGTGTTAACCGAAGAGGGGAATACCGATCTAGATATAGCCAGAAGTGCTTTGCAGCCAGTGAAACATCAATTTCCCAAGTTGTCCTATTCAGATTTATGGACTTTGGCAGGAAAGCTTGCAATTGAACAAATGGGGGGGGGGGGAGGGCAAAGATTGGTTGGAAACCGGGAAGAGTTGATTGTTGTGACAACGAGTTTGCTCCTGCCCCCACTGGAAACTTACCATTCGCAAACAAGGATGCCCATCATATGAGGAAAAACCTTCAACAGAATGGGAATGAATGACCAAGAAACTGTGGCCCTCTTGGTGGGGGCATACGGACTTTGGGAGATGCCACAAGCGGTTTAGTGGGTATGAAGGTAAAGGGACTTCCCCGGCAATTTCTTTTTCCAATGAATTTTACAATGTTCATTTACAGGAAAAATGGACAGGTGAAATAGTTCCTGAAACAGGCAAAGAACAATACTATAACCAAGATCAATGTTTAATTATGTTGAACACCGATATGGAATTGATTAGAGATAAACAGTTTTTGTCCTGGGTTCGGACTTATGCTGAAGACCAGGAATTGTACTTGCGCAGTTTTTCCCAAGCTTTTAGTAAACTCTTGGAATTAGGCATCGAACGAGATAAGAATGGCATGGTGATTCCAAAGAAGAAGTATTGATGAATTGATTGTGTAAAAATGGTTTAAAAATGGTTTAAAAAATGGGAGTTTTTTTTTTCTTTTGCCCAGAAACTTAAGTTGCAAAAATACAACCTTTGTGATCAGCTCGTATGTCATTTGTGGCTAAAACCGGTTTTTTTTTGTGGGCGTGGGTGTGGATGTGGGTGTGTATAAGTGTGGGTGAGTTTCAGTATGTATGTGCCAAAACCCGAAAAGTGTTAGCTGATGTTTTTTTTTTTTTTTTTTTTTTTTTAATGATCCGAAAAAAGAAACTAATAAAAAAAAGTGGGAAGGCCGTTACAATTAATTAATAATCTCGAGCCAAAATAAAAAAAAAAGAAGAAAATGGTTTGACTTTTTTTTCAACTGGTAATTTTATAATCAAGAAACAACATAAATACCCATATTATTCATTATCAGTAATGACAGTGGTTCCGCTTAATATTGAGGATTTTGACGTTTTTCCTAATACCGGGTTTTTACCTGACAAGTTACCATTGGAAAGGTTACCACAGGAGTATTACCAACCATGGGAAGATATTGTCAATAATCTTCCTTCTCTTATTTTGACCAGAAGAATTAGATCAATTGTTGATAATAGGCTCCCCGTGTTAGATACAAGTTTCCTTTCCTCTGAGGAAGAGTATAGAAGAGCATATCAAATCTTGGGATTCTTGGGACACGCATACATATGGGCCACTGATGAACCAACCAATAAACTCCCACAACAAATTGCAGCCCCCTGGATCAAGGTTTCTCAACATCTTAGATTACCTCCAATTGCAACCTATGCTGGTTTATGTCTTTGGAACTTCAAGCAAATTATGCCCACCGAAGAAGGTGAAGATATATGGGATTTGGACAACCTAACTACCATAAACACATTCACCGGTTCCATTGACGAAAGTTGGTTCTACTTGGTTAGTGTTTACTTTGAACACAAGGGTGCCCTTACTATAAAGACGGGAGTGGAGGCTGTTAAATGTGCCTACAATAACGACATTCCTGGTTTAGTGGCAAATTTGCAACAATTGGCCGAAGCGATAGATAATTTGGGTACGGTACTAATGAAGATGGAAGAAATGTGTGACCCGCATGTGTTTTACTTTAGAATTAGACCATATTTGGCGGGATGGAAAAATATGGCCGATGTTGGTTTAGACAAAGATGGGGTTTTGTACGGGGATGAATCCAAACCAAGATGTTATGCTGGAGGCTCCAATGCTCAAAGTTCATTGATTCAATTCTTGGATATCTTGTTGGGAGTTAAACATTATTCAACTGGTGAACGACCATTAGCTTTCCGTAATGATACCCCATCAAAGGGGGGCCCAGAAAGCAGTTTTATGAATGAAATGAGAAAGTATATGCCAGGACGTCACCAAGACTTTTTAATTAAACTTCAAGAGATTAGCAATATTCATGATTTTGCCTTGAGCCACGGAGACACCCACCCAGACTTGGTGTTAAGTTATGATGCATGTTTAGCTATGTTAAAACTGTTTAGAGACAAACATATTCAAATTGTCACCAGATATGTTATCTTGCAAGCAAAGAAAACAAATCAAATGGGTTCATCATCTACTTTGAGATCGGGATTAGCTAGACAAAAGAAGAGTGGCGGCGACTTGAAGGGAACTGGTGGTACTTCGCTTTTACCGTTCTTGAAACAATGTAGAGATGAAACTGGTGACCCTGCTGCTGGTAACTGGGGTAAGAGAATTCTTAGTGATGGTGTTATGAGATTGAAGTACTCAAAACCAAACGGCATCAATGAGGATTAAAAAAAAAAAAGGGTATTTAGAGCGTAATGTGTGTATATGTGTATATTTATATATATTTAGAGTGTAAGAGAATGCAAAAGTTGATTGCTTAATTTTGTACTGTACAGAAGTCAGAAAAAAAAAAAATTTTCACGCTAATAATTTTTTTTTTTAAAAAAGAGATTGTCAGTAAATAATCTTTGCTAGTTGATGCTTCGAAGATTATTGTCAGCGAGAAGTTTATACAGAAATATGTCCACAGCCGTGTCCGATACCCCTGTTGTGGCTGCGGCCAATTCCCCCGCCGTGTCTAGCGAGCCCACTCAAGCTAAGAGCAAACCACAATCAAAGAAGAGCAGTAAGAAATCCAAAGCTCAAGATTTCTTGTTGAAGACGCCAAAAGGTACCAAGGATTGGGCCGATAAGGATATGGTCATTAGAGAAGCTATCTTTTCATCATTATCTTCATTATTTAAGAAGCACGGAGGTGTCACTATCGATACCCCAGTTTTTGAATTGAGAGAAATCTTAACTGGTAAATATGGTGAAGATTCTAAATTGATTTATAACTTGGAAGATCAGGGAGGGGAATTAACTTCCTTAAGATACGATTTGACTGTTCCCTTTGCCAGATTTGTTGCTTGTAACAACATAAGCAGTATTAAGAGATACCATATTGCAAAAGTTTACCGAAGAGATCAACCAGCCATGACCAAAGGTAGAATGAGAGAATTCTACCAATGTGATTTTGATGTTGCTGGTAGTTATGATACCATGGTTCCCGATTCAGAAATTCTTAACTTGTTATGTGAAGGATTAACCGGGTTAGGTATTAATGATTTCAAAGTTAAATTAAACCACAGAAAGATTTTGGATGGTATATTTGAAGCATGTGGTGTCAAAGAAGAGGACGTGAGAAAGGTTTCTTCAGCGGTTGACAAGTTAGACAAGTCTCCTTGGGAAGCTGTCAAGAAGGAAATGGTGGTAGAAAAGGGCCAACCGGAAGAAGTGGCCGATAGAATTGGTGAATTTGTTAAATATAGTGGCTCAATTCGTGAAGTGTTGGCAATCTTGAAACAAAGCGAATTATTAGCATCCAGTGTTTCTGCCCAAAAGGGTATGGAAGAAATGGAAATCTTGGCTGATTACGTTGATGCATTTGAAATTGACAAATTTATTAGCTTTGATTTATCATTAGCTAGAGGGTTAGATTATTATACTGGATTAATTTATGAAGCGGTCACTTCTGCTTCTGCTCCCCCTGAAAATGCCAGCCAAATCAAAGAAAAGAAACAACAGGAATCCAAAGAAGTCGAAGATGCTTCTGAATACGTGGGGGTTGGTTCTATTGCCGCTGGTGGTCGTTATGATGGCTTAGTGGGGATGTTTTCCAATGGTAAGTCCATTCCTTGTGTGGGTATTTCATTTGGTGTGGAAAGACTTTTCTCCATCATTAAAGCAAGAGCTAATAAGGAATTAGAAAAAGTTAGCGCTAACCATACTGATGTTTATGTTATGGCCTTTGGTGGGGGTGAAGGTTGGAATGGTTTCTTGAAGGAAAGAATGCAAGTTACCAACAAATTATGGAAGGCTGGTATCAACACCGAATACTTATACAAGAATAAAGCCAATATTCGTAAACAGTTTGATTCGGCAGAAAAAGCGGGTGCTAAAGTAGCGGTTATTCTTGGTAAAGAAGAATACCCAGCGGGTCAATTGAGAATCAAGGTCTTGGGTCAAGGTACAGACAGTGACGAAGGGGAATTAATTAAGGTTGAAGACCTTCTTGATGCCGTCAAGTCCAAACTTGACGGGTTCCACGAAGACGGAGTTGACGATATCACTCGTATCATAAAGAATCTTTAGACTATCTATCAGTCAAATACATATACATATACATTTACATATATATACACTATAAATCTAGTTTTGATCTAATCCACCAATTTTCTGACCATCCCTTTCTTTCCCTTCACGTTTAACCCTATTCCATAACGTGTTCACGTCATTGAAAATAAACCACCAGATAACTCCACACCAAGAGGTGACTTGAGGTAATGGATCGTAAAATTCGGGTGCGATTTTTCTCAATTCTGGTAACTTTGTCCAAGCAATATAAGGGAAATCATGGTGTTCATTATGATAACCTACATTCCACGTGAGCAAATTAAGCGAGCCATAATAGGAGTAGGTCTCAGCTGGCAAGAGTTCCTTGGAAATATTAGTGCCTTTAACTCTCTCATACCTTGGAACATTGTTTTCGTTCAATACATAGTGCTCAGCAATAAAGTGCCCGGCACATGGGTGCCAGGAACCAGCAAGGAAGGAACTCATAATGAAGTATCCAAATGCTTTCCAACCAAGATACTTAACCATGAGAAAATCGATTCCTGCTTGCCAAATCACATTCAACAAATGAATATAAGTGAATTTAATTTGAGTAATAAACATAGGTCTCAAGGCATAGAAAAAGATTTGGCAAGTGGTAAAGAACACCTTTCCCAAGATACTCGAAAGGAACATGGCTTCAAATTTTGTAGGTAAATCAGTATCCAAGAAGCTATCACCTTGGAACTTATGATGTAATTGATGATATGGTTGGAATGAAGCTGAATAGGGAATACCAATAGGAATATTGGTGAAAATTGCAAATAATTTGTTATGTAATGGTTTCTTGAACAACAAATTATGAGAAAGTTCATGAATAGCAAGGAATATAGCTTGATTGGAAGTTGCCCCAATTATATAAGCCAACAGCATGAATTTCCAACTTAAAACAGGGGTGTTGCGGAGATAGTAAGCAATACCACACTGTAAAGCAACAATAGCTATCACATACCATTTTGTCTTTGGTTCATAACCATTTAATTTTCTCACTTCAGGGTACTTTTGTAAAATCATCTTCCTTCTAGCAACATGGGGTTCAGCTTCTCTAGTCCAATAAAATTCATTTAAAACTTCTATTGGTGCATCTGCTGGTGGTGTGACAAAGGTGAACGTGTCAGATGCGTTTCGGTGTTTAATGGTGCTTTCCATAGTAGCGAATGTCAAATATTGAAAATGAATGCTCCAAGCTCTCAAGACGATAACAAGCGAAAGATAGGGGAGGGGAAGGGGGGGATGACCTCTTTGAATAAACTAGTGTTTAGTAAAGAAAGGTGAGAATTTTATGGGTGAAACTTAACCTCCTGGGCAGACCAGTTTTAAACCCAAATCTGAAAAAAAAATTCAAAAATCAAAAATCAAAAATGTAACAAAAGAAAAATGAAACAAAAGAAAAATTGAACCCTCGTTTGGGGAAACTGGGTGTTGCTACAAAAAATGGTTCGATCGGAAAAATAATTTCTTGGTTTGCAGTTAATCAGAGACCAGAGCACATTAAACTACTTATTCTGTTATAGATATTGGGGGTATGTAGCTGGACCTTGCTTCCCCGGCGCGTTATGACCCGATTGGTTTACTTGGCCATGGTTACTACTTGTAGGAGTAAGATTTGAGCTGTCAAGCGGAAATGGACTAGAAGGGGGCTGTGGCATGACACCAGGAAGCGGTTGGTATGGAGAGAACTGGATTGGCGGAAAATGTGATGGGTGTAGTTGAGGATTGATGTATGGCTGTTGTTGCACTTGTGGCTGAGAGAAAAAGTGCGGATATGGTTGTATATTAGTTGGATTTGCAGGTTGGGAGTTGAATATACCTGGTAAAGGTTGATTGAATACTGGCTGACCAAGCATGTATCCCATAGGTTGTTGTTGTTGTGGTTGTTGTTGTTGTTGTTGATGCTGTTGTTGTGGTTGTTGTGGTTGAGATACATCATTCCTCCATATACTTGTAGATGTTGTGGTTTTACTAGTATCTGCCGAGATCTTAATTTCGTCTTCTTCTTTTTCTTCTAGTTCCTGTTCTTGCTCTTCCTCTTGTTCTTCTTGTTCAATATCTTCCACCAATGAATCCACCATATCTTGGAGCCCTTTCTGCGAGTCAACAGGGAAGCACTCACGAGAAGTATCTATTTCAATATTATCATCCATTGGAGTGAACACAAGCCCAGTGTTTATCTCTTTGACATGTTCAGCAATAAATGACTCAATTTCTTCTAGTGATGATGGAACATTTACAAGTGGGGGCGAAACAGAACCTGAACATGCTGACTCTCGTTCTGGTTCCAATCTTCCCTCTGGTTTTGATTTTGGTTTTGGTTCTGGTTCTGGCGATGATCCCTTGCTGTTTTCTTTTCTGGATTTCTTATCGTTCTTCTTTTCCAGAGCCTTTCTTGGTTCGTGGCCATTTCTCGGCTCCTTGCCATTTCTTTTCACTTCCATCTTCTCTTTTGTATTTCTATTCTTAGTTATGGATGGTCCAGCTTCATCCTCAATGGACTCGGCCACGGGTCTCTGTTTCTCCTTAATAAAGAAACGGCCCTGGTTTGGATCAAAACCACATTCGAAACTTGTAGAAGATTCGAATAATCGTTTACCCAAAACCAATAATGCCTCAATTCGTAAGTTATTCTCATAGGTCTCTACGGCACCATTTAACAAGTTGGCCTTTCTGTTTGGAAACTTTTCCAATTTCTCTTTCAATACCGCCTTTTCCTTGTCATCAAGGAATGAAGGTATATTGTCTTGTTCTTCATCAACAACAACCAATTCCGAATAATCACCGACTAAGAAATCTATATTGTTCATTTGGAAAAGTGCTTCATCTTTGAAATCTTTAAATTGAAATTTTATCAACAGAAAATCACGGAAATGAACATCTTCCCAAAAATAAAATTTCCGTTCAGGGCGATTGGTAACGGTGATTCCATCAGCTTGATTATGTTTAACATGATCTATCAATAGGTTTAATAAAGAGCTAGTTAATTGCATGCATCTCTTTCGGGACTCGAATATAAAGTACATGTTTTTGTTTTCTCTTAGCCAATTGAAAATAAATCGAAGTAAAACACAGACATTAGTTAGTTTCATATCTGCAAGCAGAGTTGATTTGAGACCATCCAAAATTTGTTCCACAAACCGAAAGGTAAATCTGGTCATTTTATGTTGCAATTCTTCATCTTTATTCTGCTGTTGCAACTTGGAGAATGCAAATAGTATCGTCACTTGCTTCAACATCAAATTGATTTCACCTTGTTCGTTAATTAAATCCAAAAAGTTGGCTTTCAAAGCTTTGAAAAAGTCACTCTCGATTTTCGAAAAGGTCAATTTCTTCACCAAATTAGGACCATTTTTGTACTGTTCAGGAAGATAAAAGTAGCCAATTAAACAAATCAAGCAGACGTTTAACGAATCTAGATTGGTGAATTTTCTTTCTGGATTAGACTGACTTACATCAACCAAAGCAGTCAAAAACCAATGCTTACTTAAAATGGCATTTAAATTAGACAAACCTAACTTATAGTCAGGAATTCTGGTGAAGTTTGATCTTAAGAACCAGTATATAGAATTAAACTTATCCTCAGCTAAATTATAGATCATACCAATATGGTTATATGGTTCGTTTAATGCAGGTAGTAGTAATATACAAAATTTGTAGTATACGATTGACTTGTGATACTTGGGCAAGAATTCTTTCAATCTTTCTTTATCTGTCATGGACCTATGCTTGAAGAAAACCTTGTTGGAGATAGAAGGGTTAACATAACTTACTTCAATAAATGATTGATGACGGCATATATCACCTAATGCTAAACAACACTTGTGAATCAAATACAATACATTGGCTTGGAAATTATTGTCATGGCATTTAACTGCATTTTTTGGAAATGAAAACTGGAAATATGTTATAAACTGTTGGGGAATATATGAATTTTTGTATCTAATAGTGAAGTACTTCAATAGATTTGAATAAAATTGGAAAATCTGTTTTGAGAATTTAATAAAGTTATCGTTAACTTTTCGTATTTCAACAGGCTTTACTTTGAACTGGTTATCAGTACCTTGTTGTTGGCACTGTTTAAATTCTTTACTAATTGACTGGAAAATTGACTGATGCTGATGCTGAAAGTATTTAATAATTGGATAATGAAACTCACTCCAAAGAATTTCGAGATATTTCATGGTCCCGAATGGAGAATTTGAATTTTCCTCCACCTGTTGGTAGTAATCATTCAAATCATTGACTATCCAAGCTTGAAACTTTGATTGTAAAAGAGTGTTAAACCCAATTATTAAATGTTGATCGGTGAATTTTCTAGCTAGGAATTCATTCAATTGGATTTTATAGCTCTTTATCTCATTTGCTTGTATCATTATGCTTAATTGGTATGAGTGGGGGAGGGATGTGTGCGTGTGTGTGTGTGTGGTGTGGATTGTTCTGATTATTCTGTTATATTTTTGTGTTTTTGGTCAAGCGTGGTATTAGTGAATCATAATTATAATGCTCCTGTTCTATATGTATAATAAGATGACAACCTCTATAAATCCATTAATGCTTTTATAAGCTATATATATATATATCAGACCCGGCGTCAATCTCTAGAAGTCGTCAAGTAGAACTACCTTTGAGCTTCCTCGTAAAAACTTTTTTTTTTTTTCAGATTCCATCATTAGCCCTTTGAATAAAGTACACGACCAATTCAGCATTTTTTTTGGGGGGGAGGAAGTTGTTGGTTGCTAAATTTTTGATGAATAAAACGGACATTGACATGCGATTACAATCCATGGTTTAGATCCAGATATGAAGCCAAGTTGTTGGCAGAAACACACACATGCACACACAACGAGGTTGAGGATGAGGTTGAGGATGAGGTTGAGGATGAGGATGATAAAGAGAGGGGGGGGATGATGTATGAGTTTTGCTGGGGGATTCAAAGTGAAATTTTGATTGATAAGGAGTAGTCGTCAAGTAAATAAAACCAATAGTTTACAGGAGCATCCTTTCGTAAAAATCGACTCCCCCCCCAGTGATTCGCTATTGTTTTCACTATAAGGGAAGCATGAGTTTCTAGATGTGTGTATGTTGTGGTAGTGGTTGTGGTTGTGTAGAACAGAATTCCTATTGTTTAAAATTAGGCAGCCAAAAAAAAAAAAGAGAACAACTATAAATTGGATTCATTATTTTACAGCCACATCATGGAACCACGAATTATACTTTACTCCTTCTTTTTCCCTTTTCCTCTTGACTGGCAGGATTGAGATAATCAGTGTATAGATTTACCAAAAAAAAAAGAAGGATATGAACATGGATAACCATTTAGGTAACGTAAGTAGACCAGTAGTCACATACCCACACACCCACACCCACCACCCTTTTAGCACTTTTTACTAACAAGGCATTTTTTTTTTGTTGCAAAAGTCGTTGAATCAAATTAACTTATCAATTGACAGTTCAGCCCAATCAAACGATTCACTCGCTATGACCACTTCCCCCAATACTTCAAAAGGAAACAACTCAACCTTCTTGTCTGATAGTCTAATTTCCAATCCTTGTCAAGACTACTCCCATAACACCCAAGATTATTCTACCAATCCCCTGGTTAACTTTTGGCTGTCAGGTTCAAGTAAAGCCAATGCCAACTATACAACTGCAAACAGTTTATCATTTGCCAATTATTCAATCCTGCAACACCAGCAACCTCAACAACCACAGTCATACAATATGAACAAGCTAAGCAACCAGTTCCAGACTTCTACATTATTATCTCGAACCGAGACCGATCAATCGCTGGCCCCACTAACAAGTAATAGTTCAACTAGTATCATTAGCAATAATTCCACCAACACAACTACAACTTCCAACACAAATTCCAAGTATGTAAAGCAGACTTCAACCTCACTTATGAATATAAATGCTCCAAGTTATGTTCCAAATTATGCCAACTATAATGCTAATGCAAACACCATCAATACCAATGACAAATATAAATATTACTATTCAAATAATTCCAGTAATGCTTCATCCAACAACAACAACAACCACAACCACACCACCACCACCATGAATAGAAGAGTTTTGGATGCCGATTTAGCCACTACCCAAGATTCATTACAAGAAGAGTATACCAAATTAAAAGTTGAGTTAATCTTGAAGAACCAGATAATTAAAAATCTCACCGATCAAGTCAATTTAATAAACAAGCTGAAAACCAGCGCCGAAGAAACCAATGCCACAACTTTCAAAGTGCCCAAGAACCATTATCAATTGTTTCAGGATTTATCTAAAACATTACAAGAAAAATCATTAGAATTAGACGAGACCAAACAAAGATTAGAAAGCGTGTTGGTAGCTTTGGCATGGGATGGAAATGGTCCCAATAGAGCGGCATCATCGTTGATTGGTTCAGGGTACACCTATGATGTAGAAGAACTAAGCCACAAGCTTATCAATAAACTCTCGGTATTGCTGCAAGAAAACGATCACTTATTAAAGATGATTAGTTATGGAAATAAGACAAGTTTATTGATTGAGATTGGATTATTAAGACACGAACTTGAACAGATGAAGGAAAGTAAAAGCATGCAAAATTTATAATTTCATTGTACCTCTAGGGAGAGAGAATTTTTTATTTTTTTATTAACGCCATCTTTCGACCAGTTTTATAGGATTATGTTTTTCAATTGTTGGCTCCATGTTTTTGTTTCAGTATTTTTTTTTGAAGCCTCTTGTTTTATCTTATTATATAGTCTTCTCTAAGAAATCAAAATATAGTTTATCAATTGCTGCAAAAAAAAAAAAAAAAAAGAGGAGGAACTAACCAGGAACATACTTCCAATCACCTACAACACACACACAGTAATGGCAAACACAGGAAACACAAAATACTTTAAACTACAAACTTGAGCATATCAAAACATACAAACAAACAAACAAAAAAGCTTAGCCACCAGAGACGGTAAAATGGCCTTTCCTTGTTGATAGCGACAGTTTGTTTATGTTTAAGGTTCGATGATTACTCATAGTTTTTCTCTCTCTCTTTTTTTTTTCCCGCTTCCTCCCATCATTTTTTTTTTTAAACAACTCTCATTTTTCCTTACCGGAATATTTCACCATCGCCTTACACTCTACCCTTCTATCCTAAGTCCCAAATATCGGTACAAATTAAAAGCCATGGCGTCCTACACGGTGTCCTCAACGAAATCATACATGCAGGCTATGCAGCCCATGATTGACATATTAGATTCACTCAATCGAACCGAGAAACCGAAAATTCCAAACATAGATACCGACACCGCCAAGATTACCCCCATTGACAGAATTCTTGCCAAATTTGATGATGTTTCCCCAGCACTCCTTGAATCCATTACCGATGGAAAAACATCGAATAACTTGATTATACTTAAAGGCATTGAGCAGGACTGTGATAGGATTAGTGTGGCTAGAGGTCAGGATGAGAAGGAGATTTTCACCTTTATAAAGTCATTATTATTACAAGACCCCAACGATGAACAATTACAATCGTCACTATTTGATGTATTAGGATTTGACGAGTTTAGTTTGATTTCCAAAATTGTCCAGAATAAGCATTTGTTCTCCATCCAACCAAACGATTCCTCCGATTCCCCCGCTTTACTAACTCCTGAACAACGAGCTCAATTATTAATTGATAATCATCAAAAAACCAAACACCAAAGCCTATTGCCCAAAATGGTCTCACAACGATATCCCAATGTATATAAGAATCCCGATGTTGGAAATATGGTATCAATAACTGGTAAAAAGTTTGCCTTACCTTCAGGAACCACTCGTGAATCTTATGCCACCCATGAAGAATTAACCATACCATTTCCAGAAAATAAACCAAACAAATGGATAGCCGATGATAAACTTGTCGAGGTTAAAAATTTGGACTTTTTGTGTCAAGGAACACTTAAGAATTATAAGAAATTGAACAAGATGCAAAGTTTGGTGTATCCCGTAGCATACAATACCAATGAAAACATGTTGGTATGTGCCCCTACTGGTGCTGGTAAAACAGATGTGGCATTGTTGACTATTTTGCATGCAATCAACCAATTTGTTACCGAAACGGTTGGAGAAGATGGTGACGTAACCATTGATATAGACTATGATGAATTCAAGATTGTATACGTGGCCCCGTTGAAAGCATTAGCGGCAGAAATTGTCGAGAAATATAGCAAGAAACTACAATGGTTGGGAATTAATGTCAGGGAATTAACTGGTGATATGCAATTAACCAGACAAGAAATCTTAAATACTCAAATTATCGTCACCACTCCCGAAAAATGGGACGTGGTAACCAGAAAACTGAATGGTGATAGTGAACTAGTATCCAAAGTCAAACTTTTAATTATAGATGAAGTTCATTTACTTCATGAAGATAGAGGTTCGGTTATAGAAACTTTAGTAGCCCGTACCTTGAGACAAGTGGAAAGCACCCAGCTGATGATTAGAGTTGTTGGTCTTTCTGCCACTTTGCCTAATTTTATGGATGTGGCAGACTTTTTGGGAGTCAATAGAAACGTGGGGATGTTTTATTTTGATCAATCATTCAGACCAGTTCCTTTAAAACAAGTAATAATGGGGGTTCGTGGAAAGGCAGGTTCCAAACAAGCCCGAGAAAATATTGACAAAGTATCTTACGAAAAATTAGCTGATTATATTCATCAAGGTCTTCAAGTAATGATATTTGTTCATTCGCGTAAAGATACCGTCAAGACTGCTAGAACATACATCCAAATGGCTCAGGATAATAATGAATTGGGATTATTTGACTCTTCGGAAACTTGTGGTTCATATGACAAATTCAAAAGAGAGGTGGCCAACAAAAATAGGAGTAGGGAATTAAAAGAATTATTCCCGCTTGGTTTTGGAGTTCATCACGCGGGGATGTTACGTAGCGATAGAAACTTGACCGAAAAGATGTTTGAAAGTGGTGCAATCAAAGTATTATGTTGTACCGCTACTTTAGCTTGGGGGGTGAACTTACCCGCGGCGGTGGTTATTGTCAAGGGCACTCAAGTTTATGATGCAAAGGCAGGGGGGTTTATCGATTTAGGAATTTCTGATGTTATTCAAATTTTTGGTCGTGCTGGTAGACCCCAGTATGAAAAATTTGGTACTGGTATTTTGTGTACCACCAGTGACAAACTTGATCATTATGTTTCTTTGCTTTCTCAACAACACCCCATCGAATCTAAGTTGAGAGAAAAGTTGACCGATAATTTAAATGCCGAGATATCTTTGGGAACGGTAACCAATATTGACGAAGGTGTGCAATGGTTAGGTTACACATATATGTTTGTGCGAATGAAACAGAATCCTTTCGCCTATGGTATTGATTGGCACGAACTACAACAGGATCCATTGTTGAATAATAGAAGACGCGAAATGATCATCACATCCGCCAAGAGACTCCACCATTTACAGATGATTATCTTTGATGAGAATTCTGGTGCCTTCACCCCCAAAGATTTGGGAAGAATTGCATCTGATTTCTATTTGTTGAGCAATTCGGTGGAAATATTCAATCAAATGGTAAACCCAATGGCATCCGAAGCAGATGTTCTCTCCATGATTAGTATGAGTAGTGAATTTGATAGTATCAAGTTTAGAGAAGAAGAAGCAACTGAACTCAAGCAATTACTTGAAGATGATGCTCCGTGCCAGATTGCCGGTGATGTTGATTCGCCACCAGGAAAGACCAATATTCTTTTGCAAGCGTTTGTTTCTCAGGCCACCATCAAGGATTCGGCGTTAATCTCCGATTCCAATTATGTTGCCCAAAACTCAGCCAGAATCTGTCGTGCTTTATTTTTGATTGCCATGAATAGAAGATGGGGTAAATTTATGAAGATTATGTTGTCACTTTGCAAGTCTATCGATAGAAGAATCTGGGCTTTTGATCATCCAATGTCACAGTTTGACTTGCCCCAGCAGATATTGAGAAATATTAGAGGCAAGAATCCCTCAATAGAAACATTAAGAGATATGGATGCTGGTGAGTTGGGGGATTTTGTTCACAATAACAGAATGGGCAGCGTCCTTTATAAACTAGTGGGTAAATTTCCCTACATTGAAGTTGAATCGGAGATATTCCCCATCACCACTAACGTGATGCGAATACACGTCAATTTGGAACCCGACTTTGTTTGGGATGAAAGATATCATGGAAATGCGCAAATATTTTGGTTAACGGTTGAAGAATCAGATCGTGCCGATATTTTACACGTGGAAAAATTCATATTAAATAAAAAGCAGTTGAGAACCCCCCACGAAATGGACTTTATGATTCCTCTTTCCGATCCGTTGCCCCCCCAGGTTATCATCAGGGTCTTATCGGATCTTTGGATTGGCTCCGAGACCGTTCATGCAGTTTCATTCCAGCATCTCATCAGACCATCTAATGAAACCATGAAGACTGATTTATTAAGATTGCAACCTCTTCCAGTGACGGCATTGCATAACCCAGATATTGAAAAGATTTATGCCTCCAAGTTTAAATATTTTAATCCCATGCAAACAATGGTATTCCATTCTTTGTATAACACCAATTCGAGTATATTTGTGGGTTCTCCTACTGGTTCTGGTAAAACCGTGGTTGCGGAATTGGCAATTTGGCACGCTTTCAACCAAACGCCTGCATCCAAAGTGGTGTATATTGCGCCCATGAAAGCATTAGTCCGTGAAAGAGTTGATGATTGGCGGGCAAGAATCTGCAAGAATACCAATTATAAGTTGGTTGAATTAACCGGTGATTCGTTGCCGGGGATTCAAGAAGTTAGGGATGCAGATATTATCATTACCACTCCTGAAAAATTCGACGGTATTTCTCGTAACTGGCAAACCAGAAAGTTTGTTCAGCAAGTTTCATTGGTTATCATGGATGAAATTCATTTATTAGCCAGTGACCGTGGTCCAATCTTGGAGATGATTGTTAGTCGTATGAATTATATCTCGTCACAAACCAAAAGACAAATCAGGTTGTTGGGAATGTCTACTGCAGTTTCCAACGCCTTTGATATGGGAGGTTGGTTAGGAGTCCGCGAAGGGTTATTCAACTTTCCTCAATCGGTTCGTCCAGTTCCATTGCAAATGTATATCGATGGATTTCCAGATAATTTGGCATTCTGTCCGTTGATGAAGACTATGAACAAGCCTGCATTTATGGCCATCAAGCAGCATTCCCCCGACAAGCCGGTTTTGATTTTCGTGGCATCTCGTCGTCAAACTAGACTTACTGCTTTGGATCTTATCCACTTGTGTGGTATGGAGTCGAACCCGAGAAGATTTCTCAAAATGTCCGATTATGAATTGCAAGATGTGTTAGAAAAGGTTAAAGATGACACTTTACGTTTATCGTTACAGTTCGGTATGGGATTGCATCATGCTGGTTTAGTTGAATCGGATCGTCAAATTTCCCACAAGTTGTTTGAGTCGGGCAAGATTCAAATATTAGTGGCTACTTCCACTTTGGCTTGGGGGGTTAATTTACCGGCGCATTTGGTGATTATTAAGGGTACCCAATTCTTTGATGCCAAAATTGAAGGGTACCGAGATATGGATTTGACAGATATTTTACAAATGATGGGTAGGGCTGGTCGTCCCGCCTATGATACTAGTGGAATTGCCATAGTATACACCAAGGAATCGAAGAAAGTATTTTATAAACATTTCCTCAACCTTGGTTTCCCAGTCGAGTCTTCTTTGCACAAAGTAATGGATAACCATATTGGGGCCGAAATATCAGCCGGTACAATTTCAACCCGACAAATGGCAATGGACTTTTTAACCTGGACGTTTTTGTACCGAAGAGCCCACAATAATCCTACCTATTATGGAATTGAAGATACCTCCGAGTATGGTATCTCGCAGTATTTGGCGGGGTTGATTGACCAGACAATTGAAAATTTGGTTGAATCGCAATGTGTTTATACTGGAGGTTCCGATGAGCTTCATGCCACTCCCTTCTTGCACATTTCTTCCTATTACTATCTTTCCCATATGACGATGAGAAACTTTGTTAAGAATATTCACCAGGATTTCCAATTTAGAGACTGTTTACAATTGCTTGCTGAAGCAAGTGAATATGATGAATTGGCGACCCGTCACGGAGAAGAGTTGATAAACATGGAAATGTCGCAGGCCATGCGTTACCCAGCGGAAGATTTGCAGCGTGAGTTTATTTGGGATCCACATGTCAAGGTATATCTTCTTATCCAAGCTTTCATGAGTAGAGTGGAATTGCCAATTGCTGATTATGCCCAAGATACTGTTTCGGTTTTAGACCAATCGTTGCGTATTTTGCAGTCTTATATTGACGCCGCAGCAGAAATGGGTTACTATAAAGCTGTCATCTCTTTTATTGAATTGATGCAGTGTATAAAGCAACGTTATTGGTATGATGACGATCCCGTTACTGCATTACCAGGATTGAAACTTGCCCCCAAGAAGTCGCATAATAAAATCGACCTTAACGCTGTTGGTGAAATGAATACTGGCAGGTTATACAAGTTTGCCGAGGATATTGGTGTTAGGGGGAATTATATCACCGAGTCACGCGAAGGCAATGCCAATGATGATAATGCAAGTAAACAATTTGTCCGAATTGCCTCCCGATTACCAACAGGAAAACTTCAAGTTGAACAACATTCAAGAGAAACCTTGAAGGTAACCTTGACGCATGACAATTTCCCGTTAAATAATGATTTCAAAGTCCACTGTCCGCATTTCCCCAAACTTCAAAGAGAATCGTGGTTTGTTATACTATTCGACCAAGGCTCAGAAGAGTTGCATTTATTAAAGAGAGCTTCTCCCAGAATGGTTGGTAAAAAGGGGGTGGTTTCCTGCCAACTTGATATTCCTGAAGATCTATTCAAAAAGGATATTTCCATTATTTGTGTTAATGACGCTTATGATATCAAGTACTTACACCAACAATTATTATTATAACCTTTTCAAGATATAAATTTAATTCTATAATTAATGTACAAAGTTTGTCTATAAACAGCTGCCTCAACACTATTCAAAGAACTCGTCCTCTTCTTCTTCTGCTTCTTCTCCTTCTTTTCCGCCCTGTTGTCCTTTCCTGACTTCAGGAGCATCAATTTCTTCAGACAAGGTTGCTCTCTGTTGGGTAGATTCGATTCTGATGGTTTTTCCTTGTAATGCTTCGTCGATAGAGAATGGAAGTTTACCATCTTCCATTAACTTTTCCACCTCTTTTCTAAACTCTTTTCTTCTCTCTTCAGTCTTGCGAGCTCCTAATTTAGCTTTAGGATTAGTCATGTCCACTTCATCATTCTCTTTTGCATTGGGATATAACGAAATATACTTTTCTGTTTTTGGAAACAACATCACATAAGCCAAGTCGATTTCACCATGTCTCAACTGCTTTCTTGCCTTTTTAATTTCTTTTCTTACTTCCGTCTTGCTGATTTCTTCAAACTGGTTTCTTAACTGCTTCAATTTTCTCATCGCCTTCTTCTTTTCGAAAAACCTAACCATATGATACTTTTTGGCTATATCTTTTGCTTTCAATTGTACTTGAGTATGTTGTAATTCCACTTTCAAATTCTTCAAGGCTCTGTCATATTCGATTCTCTTATCTGCTGGAAGTTTATCATTTTTCTTTAAAAGTCTTTCAATATCTCTAATTTTCTTTTTTATTTTGGCTGCCCCAGCACCCATAGTGTCTGCTACGTCTATAGAGGCCCCCCTTGGTCTTCTGTTATAGTTCTTTGGAGCTGTTACCATTTTTTGTTTTTTTGATGTTATTAAAATATCCTTTTGTAAGTTTGAAATCAAAAAATCGATAATTTCTATACTACTGGATTCAAGAAGATGATGAAGAAGAAGAAGATGAAGATGAGATGCGAAATTTTGCTTGATGCGGCTTATGACAATCACGTGATGAGTATATTCGTGAAATTTTTTTTTTTTTTTTGGGTTTTCGGTTGTTAGGAGGTTGTATTAAAGGATTAACAATATCTATTACTCAGCTACCAAAGGATTAACAATATCCATTCCTCAGTTACCTAAAGATTAACAATATCCATTACTCAGCTACCTAAGGATCAACAGTCAAATAAAAGCAATGGGTATCTTAGAGAAAATTGCCACCATCCAGGAAGAGTTGGCCAGAACTCAAAAAAATAAAGCCACTGAATACCATATCGGTTTATTAAAGGGTAAATTGGCAAGATACCGTCGAGAACTTTTGGAACCACAAGCGGGAGGGTCTGGGGGAGGTGGGCAAGGGTTCGAAGTTGCCAAAGCGGGAGATGCACGAGTCTCCTTGATTGGGTTTCCCTCGGTTGGTAAATCTTCCTTTTTGTCAAAAGTCACCAATACCAAATCCGAAGCTGCCAATTATGAATTCACCACCTTGACTTCTGTTGGTGGTATACTTGAATATAATGGGGCCGAAGTTCAAATAGTGGATTTACCAGGTATTATCAAAGCAGCCGCTCAAGGTAAAGGTAGAGGGAGACAAGTCATTGCCGTTTCTAGAACTTCAGATTTGATTTTAATGATTTTAGATGCCACTAAAGGAGGAGATCAACGTCAAATTTTGGAAAACGAATTAGAGTCAATGGGTATTAGATTGAATAAACAAAGACCTAACTTATCTATTAAGATTAAAAAGACCGGTGGGGTCAAAATGAACTCGATAACCCCTCCAAAATATTTAAACGAGAAAATCGTGGCTGCATTACTTAAAGATTACAAGATTCATAATGCAGATGTATTAGTGAGAGATGAAAACGTCACAATCGATGATTTCATTGATGTCATCAACGAACAGCATGTTTCCTATATCAAATGCTTATACGTGTATAACAAGATTGATGCGGTATCATTAGAGGAGTGTAATAGATTGGCCCGGGAACCAAATACTGCTGTCATGTCATGTGAGTTAGATTTAGGTATTGAAGACCTTAAAGAAGAAATATGGCGTCAATTGGATTTATTGCGTTTGTACACCAAAAGAAGGGGTATCCAACCAAATTTCGATGATCCCATGGTGGTGAGAAATAATTCTTCTGTACTTGAAGTGTGTGATGCCATTCATAGAGACATGAAGAACCAATTTAAATATGCATTGGTATGGGGTTCTAGTGCCAAACATTCACCACAGAAGTGTGGTCTAACTCACCCTGTACACGACGAAGACGTGGTGCAAATTGTAACCAAGTAAATAGACATTTATACACTATTAGTAAATTGGGGGTTTCTTTTTTTTGTACTGGCAAAGAAAACAAAAAAAAAAAATGTAAGTAATAAAAACCTTCAACAACTTCAAGCACCATACGATTAATGGACAAATACAGCGATCTACCAGATATAGAGAGAGATGCACAAGAGGTATTTGAGACTTCTGATGTTGAAAGTGATATAGAACACCTCCAACAAACAGAAGAAGCTACAAATGCAGAATCTTCGGAACTTAATGTCGATCACTTGCCCCAAGAAGCCAAACACCAGTTTGTCAACAGGCAAATTTCCGGCAGCAATACACCAGACTTTCTGGGAAATATATCCAGCAAGTTGTATGACAATGGATATTACCTAAGCGAAGTTGACGAAAGAGTCGAGGAGAAACTATCTAGAATAGCAAGGGAATTGGAGGAAATAAAGCTTCAACAGGAATCAACCAGCCCCACCACTGTTAACGAGACCAGTAAATTGATACAATTATTAGATGATTTAAAATCGGAAAATAAAATCGAATCAGATCCCTTCAAGTCTGAACGATTGCGAATAGACAGTATTTTTGACCCAGTAAGGAAAGAATCTCAGTCAGCCCCTAGCAGCACCATGAACTCACTGGACTTGGTGAGACTTGAAGAGAGACTCAGTTCTATCGAGGAACTAATTGGCGAAGAAACCCTTCTAGAAGTGGGGAATAGACCGGTGAAATCAATACAGAATATACTAAGTGACCTCGAAAGAAAAATATCAATAATAAACAACCCCCAGTATAATTTTGATATCATCACGAAGAAAGTCTCCAGTTTGACTAAAGAAATAGAACAAATTGAAATGAACAGGAAATTATTCAAACTTACTGATACCTATGCTAGTGTGGGAACAGCGGTGGACCAACCCACCGAGAAACTACTCGACGGATTGGTTGAAAAATTACCCGAGATAAAAAGAAATAATGAATTTATTCCTGTGATTCTCAAAAGATTGAAAACCCTAAACAAGATTCACCATGAAATGGACACCAATGCGGAACTAGCAAGAAACATCGATCAAGTATTATCCGATTTGAAAACCGATATTAAACATTGGGATACATCAATCACCACCATTCATGAAAATATTGAAACCTATGCCAGGAATTTTGAAAACAACACCAAGGCGATTGAAACAAGGCTAGCGGAGTTAAACATGAAAGTACATGCCTTAGATATAAATTGATATGGGGTCTTTAGATAACGAGTAAACATTTATTATAACTTCGATCTCCACCAGTTGCTCGCTCGCTCGCTAGATACTTCCACCGCTTTCTGAGATCTACCTGCATATAAACACAATATACGGCATCAGCTTACCCGTTCGCTTTTACGTACCATTTTCGATTTCACCCAAATTTTTTTTTTTCTTCTTCCCCGTTTGCATTTGGTGTGTGCCTTTCTCTCTCTTTTCCCCATACTCTTTCTTTCACTTGTTGGTTCGTTGAGATATAAATTTTACAGGCTCTCCTGCTTCTTTCTTTCTTTTTTGATTATACCCTTTTTTTTGTTTTGCAGTTTCTTTCTTTCTTTCCTTCCTTCCAATCAACTCTTTTATTCAATAGTTAAGTTACACGAACCATGTTGAGATCAAGTACTCGTTCTGCAATTAAACTTGCTTCAAAACACCTTAAACCAATCATCCCATCTGTTTCTGGTGCTGTGTCTCATTTGCCACAAGGTTACCAATTGAACTCCATTAGAGGTGTTGCTCAATTAGCTCATATCAAATCCCCACCTAATATTCAAAACGAAGCTATTAGAGACTTTGGTTTCAAGGATACTAAAGATTGGGATCTTTTAAGAGCCTCAATTACAAAATTCACTGACGAAGGTGCTCTCCGTGTTCCTTTGGTGATTGATGGTAAGAAAATTTACCGGGATGAGACCAAACCTCAAGTTAATCCAGCCAAGCACAGTCAAATTTTAGCTGATGTTTCTCAAGCTACTGCCGAAGATATTAAAGCTGCAATCGACAGTGCTAAATCTGCCAAGGCTAAATGGGCTGCCACCTCCTGGACCGATAGAGCCGCCATCTTTTTAAAGGCGGCTGATTTAATTTCCACCAAGTACCGATACGATATGTTAGCGGCCACTATGTTGGGTCAAGGTAAGAATGTCTACCAAGCCGAAATTGATTGTGTAGCTGAATTGATTGATTTTTTCCGATTCAATGTTAAGTATGCCGAAGAAATGTATGGCCAACAACCCATCCAAACCGCAGCCGGGGTATGGAACCGTGCCGAATACAGACCATTAGAAGGGTTTGTCTATGCAGTTACCCCATTCAACTTCACTGCCATTGCCGGTAATTTAGTTGGTGCGCCAGCATTAATGGGTAATACTGTGGTGTGGAAGCCATCTGCCACGGCGGCTTTATCCAATTACTTATTGTTGACTATATTAGAAGAAGCAGGATTACCTTCTGGTGTGATTAACTTTATTCCAGGTGACCCGGTTGAAGTCACTGATTTAGTACTTGACGACCAGGAATTTGCTGCTTTACATTTCACGGGTTCAACTGATGTATTCAAGAGTTTATACTCCAAGATTAGTAACAATGTTGCTGCGGATAAATACCGTGACTTTCCCCGAATTGTTGGTGAAACCGGGGGTAAGAATTTCCATTTGGTTCATCCATCTGCTTCTATCAACCATTCAGTTTTATCCTCTCTCAGAGGGGCTTTTGAATATCAAGGTCAAAAATGTTCTGCTACCTCTAGATTATATGTGCCACAATCCATCTGGCCTGAATTTAAGGAACAATTGGTTGCCAATATGGAACAAATAGCTATTGGTAACACTGCTGCCCCAGAACAATTGAACGCTTTTGTGGGCCCAGTGATTCATGAACAATCATTCAACAAATTAAAGACGGTGCTTGATAATGCCAAGAATGACCCCGAGTTGGAAATCATTTCCGGTGGTTCTTATGACGATTCCAAGGGTTTCTATATTCAACCTACTGTCATTCAAACCACTAATCCAGAACATGAATATTTGACTACCGAATTCTTTGGTCCTATTTTGACTACTTATGTCTACCCCGATTCACAATATGAAAAAATCATTGAAGCAATCGATGGGGCCACCAAGTATGGTTTGACTGGTTCTGTCTTTGCAAGAGACCGTGGTGCTATCAGAACTGCCGAAGAAAAATTGAGATATGCTGCTGGTAACTTCTACATTAATGATAAATCTACTGGTGCTGTTGTTGGTCAACAATGGTTTGGTGGTGCCAGAGCTTCTGGTACTAATGATAAGGCCGGTAGTGGTAATATCTTATCGAGATTTGTTTCTATAAGAAGCATCAAGGAAAACTTTTATGAATTATCAGGTTTCAAATACCCTTCTAACTATCATTAGATACTTTTCACTTCTAACTTTGTACTAAAATCAGGGTCTACAATTTAATAGGCACGACAAGTAATAATATTTATATTCTTCTAATAACAAAGAGAACAATAAACCTTAAAATAAAACGAAAAAACGAAAAAAAAACACACACATCACTTATCTTTTTCCATAGTATTGCTGTTGCATTGGCTGTTGCATTGGCTGTTGCATTTGATATGGCATTGGTGGTGGTGGTGGGTGTTGGACATTTACAATTCTTCCTAATCCAGAGCACACTGGACACAACTCCATATCCAAAAGGAACCTCACCATTCCCGATCCTCTGCACCGGCCACATACTATTCCCCCTAATCTAGGATCTCCCGGAGGAACTCTTATGGGTAAACCAGAAGTTGGAGCTGATGAGAATCCTGGTATAAATGAGGTACTTCCGAAATACAGAGGTTGATATGTTCTAGCTACTGTAGAATAAGAATTTCTTGGACTAAACATATCCCAACAATCTTTACACGATTGTCCATTCTTTGTTTTATAGCCAGTGTTATTACATTTATCACAGAAATATTTCCTGGGGTATTTGAACACTAATTCTGGATTGGGGTTGTAAGCATGGGTATCTAGATAGAACCTATCCCAACACTTTCGACATGCCTGTTTATTCTTGTTGTGTTTGTACCCGGTATTCTTACACTTTTGACATAAATAGCCCTTGGGGTACCTGAATGGCAAACTGTTGTTTGCGGTGTATAGATTTTCAGATGAGTATTGTTCGTGGTTAGGGGGTGGTCTTTGGGGAACCGCAGGAGGTCTTTGGGGAACCGCGGGAGGTGGCTGACTATTTATTGGTCTGGGAGGCTGTGGGGGTGGTGGTTGAGGAGTTGATACATGACTTCCTCCAGTACTAATCGCTTCTTGATAAGTTGGGGGTAAATCATTTGACATCAAGTCATCATTGTCATACGGCTTTGACATTTTGTCGTCCTGTTTTGCTTCTCAGTTGGTTGTTCCAAAATGAGGAGAGAACGGGGTGGAGATGGGGAGATATTCAAAGAGTATGAGAATCATACTCTTTTTTCTTTTGGGGGTGGAGGGGTGGTTGTGGCAATTTTAACCACAAAAAATTACGCGCTACCACATGTTCACTACCTGATGGTTTTATTTTTTTTTTTGAAATGAAAAACAAGAGACAAAAGACAAAAGACAAAAGACAAAAGACAAAAATGAGACAGTTCATCCCAAGGAAATAACTCAATGAGAGACCCTGAGTTTAAAGAAAAAGATAGCTGGTGAGGTGGTGTGGCTATTGATGGTGAAGTGTTAAAGATGTGTTCAACTCAAAACGCGCACACGGCAAGCCAAAAAAAGAATTTATCCGCGTAAAGTTCGTTTGTTTGGTGGTGGAAAGAAGAAAAGCAAAAAAAAAAAAGATTCAACGAACATTGTTTAATGATAACATTTTATTAGCAAGGTTATATTGGCAGTAGGCAAACGATGATTTGGTTATCTGAGAGACAAAGTATGTGAGCAGTTTTTGTTGTTGTTATTGTTGTTGAATCTATCCTATTGATGGCTTTTTGGAGTTGCAATGGGGTTGTCCCCGTGGTGGTCTTTTAATTTTTACCGAGATTTCTGTGCTAACACTTATTTAGAATTTGGTGTCGGGTTCACCGCCGGAGGAATATTCTTCTTCTTATTTGGAATAATGACATTCTTTGATTCAGGATTCTTAGCATTAGGCAATATACTTTTCATTATTGGTTTAATATTGATTATTGGTCCTCAACGTACAGTGTCATTTTTCACTCGTCCCACTAAACTTAGGGGTTCTATTTGTTTTGGAGTGGGGATATTATTGATATTGATGAAGAGATCATTTATTGGATTCATTTTAGAAAGTTTCGGCATATTAGGATTATTTGGTGATTTCTTTGGCACTATTATCCAATTCTTGAGATCCATTCCTTACATTGGAGATGTTTTGAGTCATCCCATCATTGCCCCCACTATAGATAGATTGGCAGGTATTAGTGATATTTTACCTGTTTAGAGAGAGAGAGAGAGAGATAAAACCAAAAGAATGACTACTATATCGTAGCCATTATTGTACCATAGACAATATATATTATTATGTTCATATGTATTGCAATTTTTTAATTTATAATTTGTTCCATAGAGTATTCAGGTATCCACAGTTGATTAAACTTTCTATGGCTAATAGTGCCACATCACAGGACATAAATGCAAAATTAATGTCAACCCTCAGTAGAATTTCATTGTTGATGATACTATCTTCGTTGATATTTATTATCAGCCCGTTTGATTCTCTCCCTATTGTGTAAGACAACTTACCTGTTTGTAAATTCAATTTGGTGGCAAATCTAGGAACCCAAAGAAGTGATGGGGCAACCTTGTAATTGTTAAGTCTCACCCCGATTAAATTTGAATTTATTGAATAATTATAATTTCTATTAATCCGAGGATAGTTATTACAACCATAGTTTAGGATGATAATTGGTCTGGAAGAACTTAGTAGTAGTAGTAGTAGTAGTCTGCGATATCATCAATCTCTTGAATAAATCATCTTTGCCAGCTAGACTTGGATTGGATGAAGTAAATGTCACTTTATTTGAATGCAATAGTATAAACCGTAATTTATTTTCAATCAAGCTAGGATGATAAATAAACCCGAGAATGTTGTCAACCCCGACCGTTGCAATCATTTGCTCATCTGGGAAAGGTCTATCATAGTCACGTATGGGGTTATGGGAACTGCCTAGGAGTATATTATTCAACGGTATCAATAGTTGGTTTCCAACTAGACTCTTGGTAACATAGTCAATGATGGAGTTGTTATGGTTGAACCGCTTCAGTGTGGTGGTGCCACACCATGGTTGAAGGTCTTCTATTCCATGATTGTTTTCGATGATAATTATTTTGAGGGCGGCCAATCGACTTTTGTAGTGTAAATATATTGAATAGGCTACGATATACGAAATAAACCTACAAGGATGGTCTATTATGAATACAGCCATGTGGTAACAAGTTGTGTGAATGTGTGGGATGAAGGGGTTTTTTTTTTTTGTTTTTTTTTTTGCTTCAAGCTTTTGGTTTGCGTCTTTGATGGCAAGGTTGCAAAGACTAATTTTAAAAAGCTAAAATCATAAATATCACATGATGAGAGTAGTAAAGTGTTGGGGGGGAGGGGGAGGAAGGAGGGAAGGAGGGAAGGGTTGAGATGATATCATTGAATTATGGTTTGTAGTCTGCAAGAAAAGAGTTCCTTGGTTATATCAAATTAAGGTTTGGTTGCAAGTTCTGCATCGCAAAATTGCCAAGGGGAAATAGAGTCGTGACATTCCTTGCCCCCCCTCTCTCTCTCTCTCAGATGCTTAAAAAGTCTCCCTTCACCTCTTTAGTGTATGTTTGTGAGAGGTAAGAATAAATAGTTCACGTATATTTCAAATCCCACACCAAGAATCTACAAAAAAAAATTACCAAAAAAATTACCAAAAAATTACCAAAAAATCACCAAAAAATAAACAAGATCCCCCTCTCAAACGTTGAAATAGTCTTTTGAATCAAAGTCCGACGAGTCCTGATCCGACTAACCAGGGAATAACCTTAATTGAGCAGAAAATCGAACCAGCAAAGAATGTGAACAACCTTTCCCAAAACTCAAAAGTTTAGTTGTTTTAAATTTCTGCACACCAAAGAACTCTAAATTGCATAAAGCAATTTCCAACATCCATGAGAACGGTCACCCTCCCCCTCCCACCTTCGAAGCGAATATCACCAAATTTAAACCTCCAAGACACCTCAAACACTCTAAATATTTACCAGAATTGACAGTACGCGGCACACCAAAGGGTAATTATCAAACACATCAAATCCGTGATAGTTTAGTGGCTAGAATTACCGTTTGTCGCATGGTAGACCGGGGTTCAATTCCCCGTCGCGGAGCATTTTCCCTGCGCAAATGGTTTAGTGGTAAAATCCAACGTTGCCATCGTTGGGCCCCTGGTTCGATTCCGGGTTTGCGCATTCTTTTTTGTCATATTTCTGACATTCAAGTTATTATGTATTAGCAGGTAAGTCCTTTGGTGGTGGGTTTAAAATTTTTTATGGTGGTTGCGAAATTTGCTGGTTTTATTTTTCCAGTGGGAAATATTTTTATTTTTATTTTTATGTTTATTTTTTTTTTGCTTCTCACTTAACTCAGCCTTACCGCTGATGATTTTATCATGCATATACCGCAATGCACTAAGCATCATGAGTTGTCATTATGTCATTATTTATGCTAATGGCAAAAAAAAAAAGCAACAACAAAGGTAAACAAAGCAAGAGGGTGTATTATTTCTGTTTCTGTCATGTGAATTGTTTTGCATTTGGCGCATTAGCGCCATTTTATGCAACATCACTAGGCACATCTGATTATTATCTCGGTGAGTTGATGATTTATTTTCAGAACAGGAGCATTAATGCAGACACATCATCGCCTGAACTGCTGATCCGTACCATTTATTATTATTATTATTAACAAGCTGTTCAATGAGGGGGAGGGGAGGGGGGGGCTAGAACACCGTGACAACTACGAACATTTGTGAATGCCAATGCAGAGTGATATTATTATCTTTTCTGTTTCCTGTTATTGTCATGATAGTCATGCATGGGAGATATAAACACTGATGACACTGACATTGCCACCTTAGATCTCTTACTACCATTCAGACCTTATTCTATGGCATTTGGCTTGATGCAAGCATCTGATAAATGTCTAGCAATTGTACACGACTGCTTTTTTTTTTTTTT
>JAJMHC010000023.1:0-57201 GCA_030582855.1 Hemisphaericaspora lyxosophila
AGTACTCTATATAATGGCGCCATCTTTGTGTGCTATAGTTATCGTGTAATTACCTCTACAAGGATCGTAGTAAGGGGTGACATTTATTTACCATTTACACGCTTTCTTTACAGACGAAAAAGTGCGCCCTTTTTTCTCCTTCAGTATTCTTATTAATAGGCTGCCAATTGTTTCCGTATATTGACTTTCTTTATGATGTAATTAACATATTAGGTAAACAAACTGCACATGACGATGGTTTACGTATGTATGTATGTATGTATGTATATCCCTCAGAGTATTCGTCAGTAAATTCCTTAAATATTACGTATTCCCACCCCGTTCTCCGTATTCCCCCCCCCCCCGACTGGTTCTTGAAATTTACGCAACGACATCATCATCATTATCATCATTATCATTTGAAATAACCTTAAATAATGTCCCCACCATTGTGACACATAAGGCACCTTTGAAAAGTTTAAACTTTTTTTTGACGGCATTGATCTAGACTTTATTTGCTCTCGTGAGACTTCTGAAATACAACTATGCCAAGGTACTAGTGGTAGTGGTTATATTTACTGGTAGGGATGAATAAATTAATATGTACAATTATGCAAATGGTATATATAAAAAAATAAAAATTTTTTTTTTTTAAAAAACTAATTATAAAACTTTCCTGCCTCAATTAACATCCATGATATCAATAAGTACTTTTTGATCTTCTTCATTCAAATCAGAAAACATCAAATTGAATCGATTGAAATTATTAACCTTCAACTCACTAATGAATCCTTGAACAGTAATGAATATGTTCAAGTCATCCAATGCGCTGGTAGCTAATGGATCTTCATAAATTTCTTCGTCTTCAGCATCGAAATACCCACCATGTTTTAATTTCAAATCTTCATTAGTTAAGAAATTGATATATTTTTCAGTTTCTTCGGGGGTCTCACCAGATGGTGCTGTTCCAGCTACTATTCCATCCACTCCTACTGCGTGCGCCTTCTGTTCCTGCTGCTGCTCCTGCTCCTCCTCCTCCTCTTCATCATCCTCAGCCCCTAATTCATATTCCCAAACTCCTTCATAATCAGCCTTATCTTCCAACTCATTAAAACTCTTTCTCTTCTTTTCTAAATTATTAATCGCCTCGGGTAATTTCCGTAATAATATAATCAAACATTGTGAAATTTGTTTGATGGTAACCTCATCAAATTCAAGTAAACTTAAATTCATCAATCCCAATACCGACAATTTCAAATCATAAACTCGATCCAATTGGGGAATTGTCCTGAACCAATTCTGTAAAAAGATAATAAACTTATCCAGTTGTTGCAACAACATGGTGGTGGTCATGGAATCATAAATCAAAGCCGAAATTAATACATTGTTACAATTGATAGTGAAGGAAGATTTAACCCGGGTATTATTATCTCCTCCGGTATTATAATACTCCACAATGGTTTTCACAAAGGCGGGAATATAAACCACTGATTTTTCTTGTAAACTAAGGATTAAACTCTGGGCCAATTCAAAACCATCAATCAATTCGTCAGAACTAACATCCTCAGAACCGACAATCATGCCGAAAATCTCATAAAACATCTTCAGTAAATCATCGTGAAGTTTTAAATCTGTTTTACCATAAATGACAAAATTCAATAAACAAGGCATTAATTCATCAACATACATCAATGAAATACCTTTTTCAAAGGAAATATACATCAACCGGAAATTCTTCCACATAACATCACTAACAGATCTAATCAAAAAAGTAGAATTTTCCATCAATTCACCCACTTCAGCCAAATAATCATCCATATCATGAACCAAAACAAATTCAATCACTTCAGAAAAGATTTCTTCCAATTTTAAACAAATATCACGAGAATTCTCAAATGATAACAATACCGTAATCATAGTATTCAAAATACCCAATGCAGCCATCACTTTATCTCCTTGTTCATCAATCCCATCAAAATTGTCAATATCCACTTGTGAAGCCTCATGATTCTCCCTGGCAAGTCTCATGAATTGACTGACTAATTTTGACATTAAATCAACCCCAAATGGTTGTAATTGTTCCGAGAAATTCTCGACACATTCTTGCATCACCCCAGAAATGGCATCATTATCAATTTCATTGGATAATTCAAGTAGTTTCGACATGGTGGGGAGAATGATCCCTCGAAGTACATTCTTAAACTCGTCATGGATCATGAATGATTGCACCGCAATGGCAGCCTCAAAAGAAACTACCAAACTACCTTCTCCTTCTTCTCCTCCTCCTCCTCCTCCTCCTCCTTGTTGATCGAAATTCTTAAGAATACCATGACAAATAGCCGAGAAGGTTTGAGGGTGGGTGAATTCAATTTCGGAAAATTGAGACAAGATATCAATGGCTCTAGCTTGCAAGAATTCATATTTGGAATTCAAACAGGGAATGATAAATGCTTGGATAAATGGTTCCATTTGTTCACGATATTCGGACTTTGCCTCGATTAAATTACCAGATATCGAACCCAACATTCTCAACACCCCTTCCTTTTTCTTGGCAATGTCTAAAGTTTCCGCTTGGGTTTGTAAACTGGTCAATTGTTGATGAATAAAACTGATGATTGGAGTTAAAGTAGTCTTCTTCCGTTTGTATACCAAAGTGGCCAATAATGCCAATGCTGCCGCTTCTGGAGAATCGTATTCCTGGGTAGGATCAAAACATAAATTGATGTATTCTACTGGATCGGTTTCAAACGTTTCTAATAATTCATCATTGGGACACAAAAGGGGAAAAATCAAATGTGATAACAAGGTTTCATAATATGGTTTGATTAATAACCAAGTAGACTTCTCCACAATGGCATGACTTAAAAATTCAAGAAGTTGATATAATGCAGTAGTACTTATCCATCTTGATCCTTGACAGAATTTTTCAATTAAACTCAAGAAATTATTAATGAAATGAGGAATGAATTCATGCAAGAATAACTCATGAAATTCGGTATATTGAAACTTCTTCGATAAATTACGACTAGCATATCTGGTGAATAATCGATATAAATTGGCAATTGACCATTTATAACATTTTGAAATTTGTAAAAATGACTTTTCTTGTTCTGATAAGTTAGAATTAATCACATAGGCAGGGGGATTCATATTTATCACTGAGGCATGGAATTCACCCCAGGCTAAAACACTAGGTTTGGATTGTAGACTAAGGGGTAAATCGTAATAAGTGACAAACTTATAAGCCTTCAAAATCAACTTGACAATTTCGGCATCAAATTCAGTAATTTCTTCTCCTCCTGCTGCTGCTCCTCCTCCTCCTCTGGCAATAATTGAATTCCCAATAGTTAATAAATGAGGAAATACCGTACTTATAATCTCATCCAAATTCTTTCTATCTGAATTAGGCACCCACTTGAATTTTCTCGTAATTTCGGAAAAACAAAGCATACCAGTATATACTCCTTCTTTATTTTCACTCTGTAACAATTCCCCAGTAGTATTCAACAATCCATCCCATTTTTCAAACTCACAAGCAATCAACACTCTCAATACTGGGATCAATTGCTGTTTGATATTATACTCCACCGCAATAATAACAGGAATAATTCGATCCTTAATCACCGGCTTTTCATCATTATCAATTCCTCCTTCCTTGACATTCCAATATCTCACGATTCTATTCTTGAAATAGACAGCAGTAGCCTTCTTCAATCCAGAAGGAATGTCAGAAGTAAGAATATCAAGACAGGCACCTAGAAATCCAGGAGTTTGGGAGAATTCACGAAGTTGAGATTCAGCTTGAGCTCGGATTTCTTGGGAAGGTTGTAATGTGCCTGCCAAACATTGAATGATTAGATTGGCATCCATGATTTTTTTTTAAAATAAAAAAAAAAAGCAAGTAATCAATTGAACCTAAAGTGGTGTCTCGCCAGCTGGATGCACGGGTGATGGGTGTGTCTATTTGTGATCTATTGCAATGCCAATAGATTCTCTAGTTGAATTGATGAAGAAAGAAAAGAAGAATAGGAAGGGGAAATGATTTGAGTGAAGAAAAAAAAAATTTTTGGATTGGTGATGGTCGGTGATGATGAGAAGGAGGAGGAGGAGGAGCATGAGATAGAGGAGAAGGAGAATAGACGGCGATGACGGAAGAGGGATTATTGACAGTTGAACAAAAATTTTACAATTCGGAGATATATAAAGAACTTGTGTAGAATTGGTACAATAAATGGCAAAGAAAGAACCCAATCAATTCCAAGTCAATTCTATTCATTGGTCACCATTACTAATGTTCCCCTTACCCCCCCTCCTCCCCCATTTCCATAATGAAAACACTGAAGAAAAAAAAAGGAAAGGGTCAATACTCATGCGCGAGCCGGGAATCGAACCCGGGGCCCAACAGTGGGAACGTTGGATTTTACCACTAAACTACCCGCGCAAATTTTTTTTTCAATTTTTGCTCTTCAGGGTTTTTAAGCTGTGGGAAAATATCACGTGATTGAGTTGAATTTGTTTAAATCGTATACACACACACCCCCAATATTAATGTATAATGAAAGGTTTGTTTATTATTACAATGTGTAAAGGAGGGTGAACTTGAGTTATGAGGGGGTATTCTGATAAGTTTGTAGACCTTGGTTTGTGGAAAAATTGAATTTTGGAATATTTTTGCTCACTTTTTATCTTAAAATGTATTCTATACAAACTCTACGCATCAATAGATTTTCCTAATATGCACCCCCCCCAACATCATTGATAATGTTATACATTTGCAGTTGTTTTCGAAATCTAACCACACCAGTGCTAGTGGCTTGAAATATCCAGTTACCCTTTTTATGCTATTGGGTTATTAGGTTTAAGAAGTTAGATCTGTTTTTTTCAGAGTTACTATATAAATGCATTTGAAATGTAATTTATTTTGTATAAGAAAGAAGGAGCTTGTCTCACCAGGATGTTTTCAAATCATCACAAAGTCATCTTCTTATGTATAGACTCTTGTGATATACATCTTATAACCCCCCCCTTTTTTTTTATTTCATACTTATAAATATCAGCTAAAACCCATCACCCCAAAACTTGCTTTTTCATGTCAATTGGAAAACTCATCAGAGGTTTCCACCTTTGTTTTTATGGGCTCTCTGGTATTTTTACTTCTTGGCCACAATGAAGGCAATCTAACCACCTGGAATCTAGGTTCTACGCAACGTTCAATAAACCATGTACGTAATTTACTCTCAATCAAAGAAGAAATCTTAGGAACATCCTGTAATTTAGCTCTCGATCCAATCAAGGATTTCACAACAAACTCAAGCCTGTAATCAGGTGAAAAGGAAAACATTAAAGCAGTCCCCGTACCTTCATTAGTGTCTGGCTTAAATTTATTGTTCAATTCTTGCCCACCGAGAGCATTGGGGATAACATTCGAAGAAGAACGAGACATGGCGGGCGAGGGAGATTCAGAAAAGTCCTCTGATTCCGGAGTAGATTTTCCCGATCCATAACTTTTCAAATCAACAAATTCTTGATCATTGGTGTTGATAAGGGAAACCGTCAAACAACCGGAAAAACGAACGATTGAAACCATCAACTCAACAGGCAAGACAGCGGTCAAGGGTCGAGGATGATTTAGTAATAATTTGGTCTCTATTCCCAAAGTCAAAGTGTCCGATAAATCAACATCTATTTTGGCTTCAAGTCTTCCGGTACCTTCCTTATTCTGTTTAATTCGACAATTTGAAAATATGGGGAAATCATCGCCAATATCAATTTCGGTCAAATTAATTTTATCGAGGAAATCCGGCATCTTAGTCTTTTCAAGGAAATCATTTAATGAGTGGAATATATTATCACTTAGTAATGCTTCACCCCTGAGTTGGGATATAGTCTGGGCAACCAAGACATTAAACCAATCAAGGGATTCTGGAGAATGGTTGTCCACGTCATAGTATGTCTTTTCAAGGATAGAAGTGACTTTTGATCTCATTTTATTCAACCTTTCGTCGTCTTCAATAGCACTTGAGTCAGATTGGCCACTGCCCTTCTTTGTTTCTCGTTTCACAATCACCCCATTGGCATCCCTAATGCTAGTTTTGGTGGTGGAAGGGGAGGAGTCAGCAAAGACAAAAAACTTCACAAACATGATAATCACAAACAAAACACTCAACTGTCCCACTATAAGTCCATGTGTGAATCCCCAAGACAGCAGCAGTTGCAGTTGCAGCAGTTGCATCAGCTGCTGCAGCAGCAACAGTAGCAGTACCAGCAGCGGTTGTGTCAACTCCGAGTTTGGTGATTGTAGTCCTTGTTGTAAGAGTAACTCTCGCTGATGTTGTAACAATTCTTGTTGCTGTATTTTCAACTGCAACTGAAGTTGCTCCAACAATGCAGATCTATCAACATTGGCATCTGTGGTTGTGACAATGTCACTGTCTGTAAGGTCGTCGTTGTTCATTGATGTAAAGCAATCCTTCGTTTTTTTTTTTTTAAACTCTGCTGTTTGGGATTTTTCAAGTAACCTTTTAATGCCAGTGCGTATTGCCAATTTTTCATAAATTATAAAATCGAATTAAACTATACATATATATATAAATATCTATACACACATACATACGAGAGCAGTATAACCAGTTATATCATGGGAGTTAGTTTGATATTTCAGATTTACTAGTGGCTTCAGAAAGATTTGGAGTTGAAACGGTCTTCTTTGGAGTCTATATTGGCGAGCTATCAACGGAGGAAGTACGTCTCCCTCTTTTTGGAGTTGTCACAACAGAACCACTAGACTTTCCTGTTGGTTTCAATGAATTGATTTTTATGGGCTTGATTTCGTCATCATCATCATCGTTATCATCATCATCATCATCGTAATTATCAGAGTCATTATCGTCACGAGTTATCCAGTCTCTTACATTGGCGAATATGGTCTTACCAGCATTATTCAATTCCTTGTTTGAATTTCCGATATATTTAGCAGCAAATTCACTTAAAGGTGACCCCACTTTCATTGAGCTTCCATCCTCAGAATCACTATTGTTTGCGCTATTATTTGAAGAATCTAAGAATTGCTGCACATCAAATCTTTTCCCTCTCATAAATTCCCGTACTTCAAAATACAAATCACGAGATACATTGTTCAAATTTGTTTTATTCTTCATCCAATAACTTCTAAAATCATTCATATGCTTCTTAATTTCCAATTCATTCTTTTTAAGCCAACTAACATTCAATTCTTTTCTGGTAGCACCACGAGCAAAGTTTCTCAACAAATATTTATCATAATCTCGGATAATTTTGGTAATGATATCTGAGGTGGAAATACCTTCGGTTCTTTGGGTAGTTAAAAACATCCCCTTTTGTTTAATTGGTTTATAGATATCGTCAGTATCAGCAGCCGCATATGGTAGATCGTCATGAGCGACATAGTCAATGTTATGTTCAAGTAAGAATTCTGGAGTGACGCACCAAGGAGCATTTGGAATAACCTCATCAACCCATTTGCAATGCATCAAAGTCTCACATCTCTGTTCGTCTGTCAATACGGTTAACCCTTTACGTGCGTGAGTTTCAATATCAGAGGGAACACCACATATGAGTTCAACATTGTCAAATGATTTCTTGGCTTGTTCCAATTGCTTCATATGACCTATATGAAACAAATCAAACACCCCATCTGCATATATCCTAATTGGTCTATCCTCAGGAGGGATATTGAACTTGTAACCACTTGGTCTAAACTTTCTATATTGGGGCGGTAATTGCTCGTCTAATTCCGCTTCACGTTTCTCAAATTCTTCTTCTTCTTTAGTCTTGACCTTCCTTCTCTTATGAGAAGGTTCTGAATCGGTGAGAATATGCTGCTTAGTCACATCAATTTCTTCAGGAGGAGAATCTTCTTTGTTGGGGGAACTTGCCGGATGTCCTCGCTTTCTTTTCCTCTTGAATAAAGATGAGATTGTGGGAGCAATAGAGTCCACGGAAAGAGTTCTCCTCATGGGAACAAGCTCTTCCATAGAACCAGCCTTTCTCTTGTTATCCTTTTTACCCATTTTTCAAATGCAGTTGTTATTTAGGAGATGTGTACAGCAGAGGAGTAAATAATAAACTATGAGAATCTATGATGGTTGTGTGATTGATCAATTGATCTCAAAAAAGTTTTTTTTTTTTTCGCTTTTGAGTTGAATTTTTTTTTTTTCGCTTTTGAAGTTGTTTCGGAAATGTTACATTTTCTTTGACACACGTTTGCCGGTTATACAGGCTACCATTTGCTCTTATCAGATCCAGATATCACCGTCAATTGTAGTGGGGGTTTCATAAAGTCTCTCTCTCCCCACCTCCCCCCTTGCCTTGTCTTTCCTTGTACTTTATTCCTTCTTCAGAACAAACAACCATACTGCATTGCACATTTATCAGAAATTAGTTCAAAATGTCTAAAATATATTCACTTTCAGATTTGAAATTTATCAAACCAACTACATTACGGAGCTGGTTTAGAGGTGGTTCTCCTCATAATAATGGAAAGTTTGCCGTTGTTGACGTGAGAGACTCCGATTTTGTAGGAGGCCACATTAAAGACTGTTATCATTATCCAGCTGCCAATTTCCATTATACTCTAAAGGAATTACATCAAAGGTTGTTTGAGGCCCAAGTAAGTGATATAGTGTTCCATTGTGCCTTATCTCAAGTTAGGGGGCCTTCATCTACTCTAAAATTTCTCCGATCATTGAATGAGATAAAAGATCCACAAATGTCGCAATACTTTGATTCTGTACATGTATATGTTCTTAAAGGTGGCTTCACCAGGTGGCAAGAGGAATTTGGAAATGACCCCGAAGTGACTGAACATTACGATCAGGAGATTTGGGAATTTGGAAGTTAATAGTGATAGAGCATTTGTCTGGTGTATATTTTTGAGGTGTTGTCTGATTTACGAAATTTTATTCATTTTATTAAAGAACTTTCTATTTAAATGTAAAGAAAACTGCATGGGGATAAAAATTTTCATGCATAGAAGCAAATTATGTAGATGGTAAGACAGTACAATTGGATCTATCAGATTAAACTTGGACCTTCATACCCTGTCTGAACTGTAGGTTGTTGAGGGAACTGTGCGAACTGCTGCAGTGGGAATTGTTGAGGAAATTGTTGTTGTTGGGGGAACTGTTGTTGTTGGGGGAACTGCTGTTGAGGGAATTGCTGCTGTTGAGGGAACTGCTGCTGTTGGGGGAACTGCTGTTGGGGGAATTGTTGTTGTTGAGGGGCACCTAAAGCAGCTTGATTTTGAACTCCAGCAAATGCATTAACAAGATATTGTTGCTTTTGAGCTTCCTTTTGAGTTTCTGGGAAAACAGGAATAGTAGGCAACATCTCCAAACCACCAGCTGTAGCTTGTCTTTGGATCTGAGGGTGAGCTTGTTGTTGACTCTGTCCAGAAACATTCTTAAAGAGATCCAGGGTTGTTTGAGATACTTTGAATGGATTACTACCAGTGGCATTGGCTTGAATTGGGGTTTCAACATTCAAGTCATTTCCAAAACTTAATGCAGTTGTAGTACTTGTGCCAGAAAACCTAGTATTGGCAAATGGATTGGTTGATTGGGGTTGTAATTGTTGAGGCGCCGATAGAGTGGTTGAGAAAGGGTTTGAATTCTGTCTTGTCAATGTCATTGGTTGACTTTGTTGGATGCCAATTGGCTGTTGTGGTTGTTGAATAAATGGCAGTTGTTGTGTCCAGGGTTGCAGTTGTTGTGGCTGCAGTTGTTGAAGTTGTTGTTGCTGCAGTTGCTGTTGCTGCAGTTGCTGTTGCTGCTGCATGAATGGGTTAGTATGCTGGGCTTGGAGTTGAGGTCCATAACCTCCAAATCCAGCTCCAGTTAAGGTCGAGGCCACAAGATTATTAGGAGGAGTCTGAAGTTGTTCGCCTTGAACAATAACTGGCATTGGAGTGAAACCGGTTGATTGCATTGACAATTGTTGCTGTTGTTGAAGCTGTTGCTGCTGTTGAAGCTGTTGTTGTTGTTGAAGCTGTTGTTGTTGTTGAAGTTGAAGTTGTTGATTTTGTTGTTGCTGTTGTTGAAGCTGAAGTTGTTGATTTTGTTGCTGTTGTTGTTGTTGCCATTGTGCCTGTTGGAGGTCTTGTTGCAGGGGTTGGTTTTGAGGAACTGCCACTTGGGCAGCTGGCTGACCAAGCATAGCACCCCAAGGATTGTATGTTGATTGTTGAACAATCAATGAGTGATGTCTGTTAATATCCTTCCCCTTTTCCTTTTCTGCTAATGGAGGGGTTGGTTGAGTTTCTGGAGGAGAACTAAAGTATTGCTTTTTAGGTGGTTCTTGATTTGTTTTGTTTTGCCTTTCTGCCAAATATTGATTTCTATTGACTTCAAAATTGGGGTCTTCCAAGTATTCTTCTAATGAACTAGTCAATGCAGTTGGCGCATGCTTGATTGTAGGAACATGAAGTTTGGTGGCATATTCAAGATGTTTAGCTACTCTTAAATAGTCAATTACAAATTTGGTTTGATCAATGAATTTTTTATATATCTTCAAAGATCTGGTAGCATCAATTCTAGACATTTCAAAATAATGTTCCAAAATGTTAATAACCCCTTCATTCAATTCTTGAAACAATGCCAACAAATCATTGACCAATAATCTAAATGCAGTTAAGATAACATCATTATTAATTTCATTTTCCATGAAGTTATTCTTTAATAAGTAATCAATTTGTTTTTGTAAACTTTCCACTTCTCTTAATAACCCCTTTTCAACCAATAATGATCTTAATCTTCCCCCCTGTTGATTAGTGCTATTATTAGATCTTTCATCTCGGACATAGTCGATTCCGGTGGCATCGAATTGTTTCACTCTCGCTTGAAGATATTTTGCATACTTCATAAGAAACCTTACGTCAGCATTAAAACTACTATTTCTGGAAATACTAGTCAGGGACAAATTCAACATCTGGGGGGACTTTTTCGCCAAATATTCCAAAGTGACATCTTTATCCCCTTCTCTAATCATAATATGGATGACTATCAAGGCCTTATAAACCACAGACCACGAACTATCTTGTAATCTAAGATGCAATGTTTTCATGATGGTATTGAAATTCTCAGATTGAACAGAATGTTCAGTTGAAGTAGCCATCAAGATTGGTTCAATGTATTTCGGCTTAGGGGCAGCCACCTTGATCTTGGTAGCTCCCTTGACAATCTTTTCATATGTCATCATTGATTGTCTTGTAGGTGAGAGGGAGGGGGAGTGGTGAGAGGAAGGGAGTGGTGAATACCTGTGGGTGGTGGAGTGTTGTTTTAGTGTTGTGATTAGGGGCGGTGTGCTTATCGGTTGGGAAAAGTTTCGCTGGAAAAAAGTCGAAATTGAGTTTTTCATTTTTTTTTTCTCCTGGTTGAATTTCGGTTATTGTGGATGGCGCTGGCAGTACTATTACTGATACTATTACCGATCCTACTACTGATACCACTACTGATAGAGGAGAACAGTTACTTATAACAACCGGATCAATAAATAATATATATATATATTCACAAGTCGTTCCTACCACCAATCACTATAGCAATTAGCAGAAAAGTTCTCTCAAGTTCACACACACACACACACACACACTCAAATATATATATACACATTAAACCTCTATTTACACTATTATTCTAAAATTCATTAATAACCATTTTCAGCCTTTACTTTGCCTTCATACCCCCTCTCTTCTCTAAGAAGTCCTTTGCTTCATTTACTTTGGTAGCTATGAAGGAAGACCCACCTTTATCTGGATGATTTGCCATCATCAATTTTCTATGTTGTTCCTTTAATTTCAACTTGGATAAGTTTGTTTCTTTTAAATTCAATATTTGTAAAGCTTCCTTTGCAGTCATCTTTTGTCCAAATGCTCCTTTAACAAATGCCTTACCATTTAAACCGGGTTGCTTTGATTTCACAAACCCAGCTGCAAAATATGCCACACCAAGAGCACCGAGGCCAATTAAAACAGGATGATCTCCCATCCAGTCACAAGTTCTATCAAAATACCATTCTGCTGAACCTTCGGGTGCTTGTTTTCTCTGTAACTGACCAGTAAATTGATGTTGATGTTGTTGAAGAGGTGGTGCATCGGAAGCAGGAGCAGCAGTTTCACCGGGAATAGCTAATAAAGGAGCTTGCATAGGAGCCATGGTATCTAGATAATATATATATACAGGTAATAGTAGTAGTAGTAGTAATGGTAGTCTTCTATAATAACCTCTAGAACTTATGCTCCAGTTTCTTAGTATAAAAATTTTCTTTACTCAAACCGTCCAAAGCTCATTAGGAGGATTTTCAGAAGTGTTCACGTGATTAACGAGTGCGGCTCAGTTTTTTTCTTTCTTTTTTTTGTGTTTTTTTTTTCGCCTCTTCACTTTACTGAACTGTTTACTACAAACTGTTAACTATTGTCTCTACTAACTACCACCACCACAGATCATCTCTTCTCTCTCTCTAAGTGAAAAAAAAAAAAATTCTTCTCTTATCATTTCTATCATTTATAGAAACAACCCTTTATTTCCTTTTTGGATACACAACACACACACACCCCTCCCACCCTCTTGTTATCATTCTTAATAACCCATAGCCACAATGAGAATACAACAGTGTCACTTTTGTTCATCTCCTGTATACCCATTACATGGTATTTTATTTGTGAGAAATGACGCTAAGGAATTCAGATTTTGCCGTTCGAAATGTCATAAAGCATTTAAACAACGTCGTAACCCACGTAAATTAAGATGGACCAAGGCTTTCAGAAAGGCTGCGGGTAAGGAATTAGTCGTTGATTCTACTTTAACTTTTGCTGCTAGAAGAAACGTTCCTGTCAGATATAATAGAGATTTAGTTGCTACTACCCTTACTGCCATGTCTAGAATAGAAGAAATTAGACAAAAGAGAGAAAGAGCATTCTACAAGAATAGAATGAAGGGTAACAAGGAAAGAAAGTTGGCAGCTGACAGAAAATTGGTAGAACTGAACCCTGAATTATTAAGAATGAGAGATGTCGAATTAAGAAGAAAGGCTGAAAGATTAGCTGCTAAGGAGAATGCTATTGAACAAGATGTCGAGCTTGAAGAACAAGAAGAAGATGTTGAAGATGAAGAAGAAATGAGCGTGGATGAAGACATGGAATCCGATTCTGAAGCCGAACAAATCAAACAAAAGGTATTGTTAACAAACAAGAGAAAAGTAAGACGTTAGTTTGGATAATAGTTAGATTTTTATTTCATTATTTACTGTATATTTTTTTATTCTAATAAAATATTTCAAGATAAATCAAACCCAGAGTCGGTATTTATGGCATACAACAACTTTTGTCTCATGATTTCTTTATCTTGATAATCAGGTAACTTGAGTAAATTGACACAGGTAGATGCCGTGGGTAATCTAGAAGCTTCCCGACCAGAATTTCTAATGCCGAATTTTGGTGACAATGACCCAAATCCAAGTAATGGAGCTCTACTAACAGAAGTAACAAACTTAATCAACTTGAATCTTTCCTCTAATGTCATCTCGCCAATAATTTCCCAGAAATACTTAATGCTAACGTCATTTTCAATATATCCACCATATTCCACATTCTCTTTCCAATCTTCAATATTTACATCGCTTTCCCCTCCGGAAATTAACATCTGCAATTCAAATCCGTCAAACATACTAAGATAATTGGCATTAATCATCAGAAACAACCCTTCCAAGAAATACTTGGTCTGAATACGTAATGAATGATTCAATTTGAAATTGGAAAGTTGATGAATGTAATTCAAAATATTAGATGAATTCACTTGAATATCATGTCCATGTGGTGGCATTAAATCAAATACAAACCTCTTACCAGCAACTTTTTCATCTATAGTAAAATTCAAATCTAATGAGGTTATTTCCTCCTCGGTCATTCTGGTTAATTTCATTAGATTAACAAACAATTCATTGTCCAAATAACTTAAATTATTGATTGAATTCTTCATATTGTTACTACACCATTTATTCAAGAAAAAGGGGGCAAATGAAATATCCACCAAAACATTCTCATAGAAACACTTCCCAATCACCATCCCTAAGAATCTTAAATATGCCAATCTTGTCTGTTGCAATTCACTATCTATGCCAAGTTTAAGTTTTTGAAATATGTCTTCATTGGGATATACTTGATTATGCGAAAGGGTTTCCTTGAAAAGATGAAATCCATTGTTGGGCGAGAATCCTTCCTTAACTACACTAGTCAAGAACTCCTTGGTAATACCTCCTCCATCAATACCAGCTTCCGGTCCATATTCATTAAAAAACAGGACCTGGATTTTATTCTTAAAACTTGATCCCGATTTAGCAAAGGCATCAAAGGCATCTACAAGTAAGTGTTCTCTGCGAATATCACCCGACAATCTCTGATTAATCTCAAATGAAAAGGGGCTCGAATTGGTAGATCTATCTTTATCAATCTCAATTAATGTTTGGAATATCTTTACTCTATCCTTAAACCCAATGAAGAATGGTAATCTTTTCAATATTTCTATTTTGGCTAATATATCCCTGGGAGCATTAATTTTCCTCTTGGGTCTGAATCCATTTATATAGTCCTCCACCTCGCCATCATTATTATCAACAACATCGTCTTCCATATATTCTTCTTCAAGTTTCCGTTCTTCTTCCTCTGCTACGTATCGAATTAAAGTATCAATACCAAATACCAATTCTTGGGGAATCCAAAAGTCTTTGGGCAAGAAATTCATTCTTAAATTCTTGGAATATAATTGATTTAATAACATAAGTGATATTCGTTTCAATTTACAATATTGAGTAAAATATCTATCACCATTAACAAAAATCAAAGTGAGACATAAAATCTTTAAGAATGCCAAAAATTGTTTCGTTTCAACTAAACTTAATTTATCATCACTGAAACTTTCCACATCATTCGAAACTATAAGCCAATAAGAATACAGTTCTTCAAATAAGAATACGGTATTCCAAAATGACTCCACTGAAGTTTCTCCATATTCAGAATATACTTTCTCTAATTGATCCTTCTTCACATAGTCTATATTGCCCATGGTGAACAATTCAAATAATCGGTCTTGTCTAATGGAATCAAAAAACCACGAATAGCTATTTGGAGTGATTGAAATCAACATACATATCTTCCCTTTAAGAGTGGGGTATATTGTCACTAGTTTAGTTAATATCTTAAGGGCTAAATTGCGCCATGTTGCATCTTCACTAGTAAGCAAGTAAATCACACTTCTAACAAACTGGGAGGAATACAATACCTCCAACTGGGATGCGACTTGTTTATCCACATTGATGTATTTCGATTTTTCAAGTTCTTCATCGTCCATATCCGTTTCTCCTTCCACGTATATAACCCCATTAATATTCTGAAGTAGCACGCCAATTATACCAAAATCAGCTTCGGAAAATTCTAATTCACTCCCATGTATAATCAAGAAATTTGCAAGCATGTTTATGTAGGTGGTTGTTTGGTCAAACGATGGTAGTACATATTGGTTGTCACTTATAGCCCTGCGTAATATATTAAGATAATCAATATTAGGTTGGGAATAATTTCCTAAATTCAACACATTGATGAAATGGTCAAAACTATCCCAACTACCACATGCATAAACTAAATTAAGTGTTTCTTGTTCTTCAGATAAAGATAAATCAAAACTTGTCATATAATGGGATAAATATAAAGTCAAACCAGGCATTGTTAGATGGTAATTGTTGTTATATTTATTTATCATTAATTGTAGTAAATTTATCACCTCATTAATCACCGCTTGCTTCTGTTCTATGTCAAACTTATGCCTTTGCTGGGAATATCTCCTTATCAACCTTGCCAATGTTCCCAAGATCGAGTTGAATAACAGTTGGGGGATTGTCCAAATCGAACTTTGCAAGACTTGCTGGAATTTCCTTAGTATTTGCCAAACAGTGCTAAAATCATGTCTGGGGAAATACCATTTTGCCAACATCATAAACATTCCAAGCCACTCCCTCCAATCAGTTTCATTTTCAATTTGTTTATCACTCCAATCAGATACCCAGGATTCAGAATATTCACATAAATCCAAATATCTTCGAATATAACTCTGTAATATCTCGGTTGCTCTCAATCTATTCCTCTGTTGTTCCTTTTCCAATCTCTGCAACCGTGACTGTTCAAGAAAGTTGGTTGATCCAAGACTTCCTGCTTTTCGATTGCCTAGGTTGACTACCCTTTTCTTTGTCAGGCCAGAAAAGTTCAACATGACTCGATGTATAAAATGGTGGTAGTGGTGGTGGGGGGGGTGGTATACTGTATTAATGTTGGTGCAATTTGCCTTTCGGTTGTCGTTTTGGTAGATCAGACGAGCTTAGATAGATGATTAATAATAATTGGTGTAATTGGATTTTTTTTGTTAGGAGATCCACCCTTCGGATCTCGATAACATCACGTGACATCTATACTTTTACCGGTCGTAATTACTTGTCCATATAGATAGGCTGCAAAATACCCTTCTACAAAGACAGACAGAAAGACAGACAGACAGACAGAGAGAGTTATTTATGTACAAATCAATAATCTTCTATATTTTCTATATATAATTATTTAATCCAAAATCTCTATCAAAGCTCCTAAAGATTCAATGTAAAACGAAGGAATCAAGCTTTCACCATCCTCAAATAAATGTGGTTGGTCAATCACCTTTTTCAAATCTGCAAAACTAGTACCACCAGAAAGTACCAATAATGATCCATGCCCATCACCCAACTGTCCATCATTTCCAAACTTAATATCAGTATACAAAGTGTCTCCCACCATTAATGTCTTTGTTCTATCAAAATTGCAATCTTCCAAGATGATATCCAAGAATTCACCACTTGGCTTACCTGCATTTATAAAGGTACGGTTTGCAGTGTATGCCATATAGTTGACCACACTTCCACCCGCCGGTAAGATCATCCCACCGGGACCAGGATAACTGCTATCGATATTTGCACCAATGAAAGGAATCGACTTATCGTTGTATAAAAGATATTGTAACGTCAGGGAAATTCTCATATAGTTGAAGTCCTTAGTTGAACCAACCACTACTGCTTTTACACTAGGATCGACTTTCAACAATGGGTGTTCTGGGTCCCAGGCAGAATCTAGGCGAGGGTCAGTTCCACCAATTGGAATATATCCCAATTCTGTAAGTTCTTCTTCTATTCCATGATCACCCAACACCCAAATCTTGGAACCCTTTTCGATTCCAAGTTTACCTAATTCCAAAGCGGCCGAGAAACAAGTGGGATAGATTTGTTCTTTCACGATGTTGGGGATACCTAGTTTTTGAAATTTTTCAACGTATGAATTACGAGACTTGGAGGAGTTATTACTCACAAATGTAAAGGTTTTGTTTAATTCAACAAGACGTGCCAAGAACCTTTCCACTCCTGGGATTAGCTTTTCATCTAACCAAATCACCCCATCACAATCGAAAAGAAAGTGATCATATTTTGAAAGGATGAGTTCGGCAGTTTCTCGAGAAGCTGCATATATCGGATTGCTTTTAATAGTCATTTTAAGCGGGAAGGGAGGTAGGGGGGAGTAGGCAGGTTTTGACTGTTATAGGGTAGTTGGTAAGGTGGGAGGGGAGGAGTGGAGGGGGAGAGATTCGAGAAGAATAACCATGCAGCTAGTTTAAGAAAAAGTGCAGGAACTGTTATTGAGTCACAAATGAGGTTTTGGTATTCTCGCGCACCACAATCCCCAGTGGTGGAGGGAGTTGGCTTATATGCACACAGACACAAAACAAAACAGTTACAGACAGGTTCACCTGAAGCACGGTTGGTATGGTTGGTGCTGTTTGCAATTGAGGAAAATATACTATAATGATTTTAAATATACCAATACAAAGATACAACAGTAAATATATAGTCCTTTAGGAGGGTTTTCTTTACATTTAAATTTGGTTATGGTAGAGGTGCCAGAAGTGAAAAGAACGCGGGTTTATTTGTGTTGAAAATCATCACCTCTTGCACCTGTAACCAAACGCATTTATATCAACACGTCTACGATCGATTAATATCTATTTCATCATCATCATCACCATCATCATCGTTCAGGCCATAACCAGAAGGCAAGTAAACATCATCAAATTTTTGCATTCTCTTTTTCCACCATTTTCTAGAATCCTTGCGGTTTATTTCTTCCAAGTACAAATCATCCTCGTCCTCGTCTGCATCTCCATTGTTGGCTTCGGCAATTTTGTCATGGTTATACCCTTCAAAGTCCCCATGAACATCCAATTGTTTGTGTGACTTGACGATACTTAATTTATAACTATCATTTTTTTGCTTCAACAATTCATAATAACTACCAACATTCAAGTCCTTGAGCACTACCTCTCTAGTTCTTTCCAACGACTCAATATCAGCCACTCTATCACTGGTATCTGACAACAATTGGTCAAAGTGAGGCTGCGAAGCAATTTCATGAAATGCTCTCATCATAGGTACAGAATCAGCCCGGACACGAGAATCTGCATCAATAGTAAATATATTCAAATTATCATAGGTCTGAATAAAATCGGGTCTTGTCATCACTTGACGAGCTCTCCATAGAGGTAACTCGGGCAATTGATGATCACGGTAGTGTGAATGATTGTCGTTACTATCAGGAGAAAACAAGGTATTCATTCTCTTTCTATCCATTTCTACAAATTCTCTCATCAATGACATGGCACTCCAGGAAAACTTCCCACTTTCTACCACATCATCATCCATATCCATACCTAACAATCCACATTGATTCAAAAACCAAGTCTTTTCTCTATCAATAATCTCATGACATGCCTTTATGACATCTTTATGACGAGCAACTTGACTGACATGTTGTGGCCTACCACCTATCAAATCATACACAGTATGACACAATTCATCACTCAAATCAAATTCGGGCTCAAAAAAGTATCGACTGCGAATGAATTTCAATGACTTGACAGTTTCATTTCTATTGAAATCACGTACATTGATCAATTCCAACCTTGTACCCAATTGCTTCAACTTTTCATATACCCAATAATCGTCACTATTGAAGATCATAGTTAATAACCCGGATCCACTTAATGTTTCAGCTTTTTGTTGTAAAAGTTCTAACAATTTCACCCCTTCTTCATTTTCTTTAATTAAATGAGCATTATTGATAATCATAATCAATGGCTTTTGTAATCTCCCTACTCGTTTAATAGCCAACTCCTCCAACTTATTAAATGCCCTTTCAATATCCAATAGAGCAGTAGTATCTCTCGGACCCTTAATGGAAAACAAAGACCCAATATAATCTTCATTAAAACTAAAGTGAAGTGCTTTACCTAATCTAATTCTAAAAATCTCGGGATCAGCATGGGCATCAAATATAGTCACATTAAACCCATTGACCTTCTTCATCGATTCAAAAATCAACGAAGTCTTCCCAGTACCCTTTTCACCAATTATCAAAAAATAGCGTCCTATAATCTCGCCAGCAATTATCTCATCCAATAATTTCTGATGCGATCTTTCCACCCAATGTTCGTTAATTTTCTCATCGCTAGAATCATCATGGGTTCGTTTATGGATAGCGATTTGAGCCACCGGATCGCCTGTTTCGAAGGATTCGTCCATTTTCGAGAGCACGTGAATAGAATAGAATCTATGATAACAAAATCCTGCTAGTCCTAGAATTCCCACTGACGAAACTGTTATACCTATTGTTTCTAAACATTTCATGAGGAACGATTTTAATTTATCAAACTTTGACTCTTCATCATCGTCGTCATTCCTTTTCTTCTTGTTCTTATCCTTTTCTGGCTCTCCTTCGTCTTTTAATTCTTGGAGCAAGTTTTCCACTATTGGATTATTGAACTTTCGAGGCGCAGTAACCTGGAAGTTTCTTGTTGCACAATTGGTCAAGATAATTGATTGCTGAATCTGCAGTGGATGAGAGAACAATCGCACTCTGGTAAGTGACCTTCGTAGAACCACCAATGACATCGTGGTAGTATTGTCCAATTGTTCTGGTTCCCTAAAATTTCATACGGCTGTGAACCAAAAAGAAAAAAAAACAAAAGGAGCCCATAGTTTGGTGCGTTGAGCCAACGGGGTTCCAAAAAGGTATTAAAAAAAAAGAATGGAACCAACCAAATTGGGTGTTTTATCGCATTTCTCACTCCACACCACACGAGAAATCGTTCATTACCAATAAGGACGTTGATGGTACGAAGAAGATCCCTGTTCCTCACTATTTTCATCTCCTTCTACTTCCTCTTCTACTTCCTCTGGTGCTTTGAAAGACAGTTGTTGACCAGGCTGATCACGATTCTGTTTCTCCTGTTGTTGTAGTTCAATCTGGGCCCTCATCATCATCTGTATTGTCCTGGTATGGGTCTCGGTATGGATCTTATGTGTTTGCAATCTCTTACTTTGATTAGAGGATTGGTTGGGTGGTGTCCACCTTTGATTGGATTTCTGGTCTTCGAATGTTCGTTTTCTAGAGATCATCATGACGCGTTATGTTTGAATTTGCTTTGTTAAGTAGCTGTAATTGGTAGACCCCGATCTATGTTATTTGATATTACTCTCGTGTGAACTCAATTGCAATTACCTTTTGTTTACTGCAAGTGGTAGTAGTAGTAGTAGTAGTAACAACAACTTGATCAACACAAGAAGAAAAGTTGAATCGCGCTATTATTTTTCAATTCCTCGCGGTGGGTGTTCTTCTCCTTCAGAAATAAATTCCCATCGGGTCCCAAAAAAAGAATAAAAAAAAATCAACCAAAGACACCTTACACCAAACAAACACAGTCGATTACCATTACCACCTACATATGTCCACCCGCCATGCCGAAAAGACTAGTTGCAAAGAAGCACCATAAACACAGTCCCAATACTATCCCCCAATCCGAAACTCAACTAGCTTCAACATATCTCATAAAATCATCTACCCCATACATATCAGCCGTTAAAACCATCACCAAAAAACTCGCCAAATTCGAAAAGACCACCAAGGTGAAAAAATTCCAAAATGTGCAATATAATCGAGTGAAATATATCACGGTGAAAGGAATGGGGAAGTCCATTGAAAAGACATTGGGGGTTTTGTTGGAGTTTCAACAAAGGTATAAAGTTGATGTGATTACTGGTAGTGTGGAAGTACTCGATGAGTTTGAGATGGAACAGAGACAGGGACAAGGACAGGAGAACAAGGATGAGAACAAGAATGAGGATGAGGACGAGGACGTGGTGTATAATAAACGAATGGTAAGTTCAGTTGAGGGTAGGATTTGGATAAAGCGAGAGTGATTATTAGGTTCACTTCATGATGTGCCAGACTCATTTTGATTTCATACAGGGGAAAACACCAAGGTTGAGTTGCAAGGGGGGGGCTTACCCTGAGGGCATTCAAAGAAGCAAGACAACAGCTCCCCAATGAGGTACAAATATGGAGGGTGGGAATAAAGAGTAGTTTATGATAGAACTTGTACAATAGAATATAATACATGTATTAACCAGACTCTATAAAGCATCAGAAATGATGTCTATGTCTGATATTGAGGGGAGGTGGAGAGTGAGAGGTGGGTATTTCTGCCACCATATGCAGCCGTCCCAATGATGTAATAATATATGAGTGGCTTATGGTGATCCCATGTGGCCATTCTTAGGTCAATGGATCAATGGATCCAATGTATTCATTCCAAGGGGGTGGGTCTATCCAAGCCCTTCGGGAATGCAAGCCTCTTGGTGAGTGCAGACGTAATTTTCAGGCCGCCTCCTTTGGGCTAGATTGTAATTTCTCCAAACACCTCAACCGAATATTATACAAATCCACAATGTGTCTCTCCAACTTAGCGCTCTTCTTCACCCTGCCCTTTAACGCCTCCCTCTCCCGCCTCAAGTCTTCCCCCACCCTTTCCAAATCTACCCCAAACACCTTCTCCCCTACTTCAATCAAGGCCAAACACTCTTGCCAATGGCGTTCATAGTACTTTCTTTCAACCGCATGCAAGATCTTCACCCGGTCAATCTTGAGGTTGGGGTCAAGCGTGTCTAGGTTTGTGAATAGACTGTGTTCGTTGTTGATTGTCGGTCCTGTTTGTTCCCAGAGGGAAAGTTGATGGGCGTATTGTTCCTCAGTTTGGGGTTTCCGCTGTTTTTTCACCTTGGGGGCGGGTCTATTTCCACCTGACGGTTGTTGCTGCGGAAGTGGTGACTGTTCCTGTTGCGGAAGTGATGATGACAGTTCCTGCTGTGGTGGTGGTGATGTTATTATGGACACATCACCCTGTTCCAGATCCGACATCGTTATTTTGTAAGTAGCTGATCCCCGCTAGGATGATGATATGTTGTGAAAAAGAAGAAAGAAAGAAAAAAAATAGATGATGTAAACTGTTTCAATGCAGAATGTCGCGTGGTTAACAAATGAATTATGTCGCACCCGTCGTAATGAATTTATTTAATTGCAACACTAACGATTCCCGTGAAGAAAAAAAAAAAAACATGAGATTAGTATGCTGTACATAATGCACAAGCGATGACAAAGTACGACATGCGTAATTGAAACTTATACAGGAAAAATAATTCAGATGAAATTTCAGTAAAGATTATTTTGTAAATCTGCAAGACGTAAACCATGCATTCATGCACTATTATTATTTGCTGACATTAGGGCAAAAAAAAATTAGGAACAACTAAAAAATAGTATTTCCATTGTTTATTTTTAAGGCGCAAGTTTTTTTTTTAAAAGAGAAAATGGGGGGTGGGGGGTAAAAAAAAAAAAATGTGAAAGAAAAATGTCCCCCTGAATATTACGAAGAGACGAAAGAGAATGGGGATACGAGAGGCGAGCTTCTCCACCTCCCCCCTCCAATGCCAATGCAAAACCCTTATAGTTGCTATCTACCTAAACAGGGTTCAACTAGAATCACCCCCAATTTTTAATATTTACTGCTCTCCCACCCGTATACCCATGGACTATGAACAGCACAACGAACACGTAATATCTGAGACAGATATTTTCCTAAATTTAAGGGGCCAAAAAAGAGCATGACAATAGAGCTTGTTTATTTCGTATTCCTTGTTGTTGGCTGAATTGGTGCACCTGCAAGTGGTTAAAGGGGGGAGGGGGGGCTATAGTGCCTAGGGTATTCAGCCTGATATCCTATATGCCAACAATAGGGAAACATCACCCCCACCCGCCCCTGAGCAAGATGCAACGTATACGATAAGAGCCAACATACTCCTATTGTGTAACTTTTATGTAGCAACTTTGGTGGGGGGGGGAGTTGTGTCAGTTCCTCTGCATACGAAATTACTTCGTATGCAGATCATTCATTCCCAATTGAGAAAGCGGAGGTAGGGCTCCGCCTCAACAAAAATTGTGGCTATTTGTCGTGAAACAACCAGAGGCAATATTTTTTTTTTTCTTTTATGTGTTGCTTTCTTTCTTTCTTTTTGGATTTTAATTCCGGCTAGTGGGTTTATTCGCTGGTGGTGTGGTTATTCCGAACAATCATCCATTATCTGGACTGAAATTACTATCTTGCAGGTGAAATGCAAAAAAAAGAAATATGGGCTCCTTCCCCCCCTCTAACCAACTGCAAACTGATGTTGTCGAGCCCTCTGTGGTACTCTTTTGAGAAAGGTCGCCACCCATTTTTTTTTCCACCTCAACTATATAAAATATTGAAAGAGGAGAAACTAGTTGAGGTTACATTCCTATTCGTAAATTGTGGAGGAACCAGAATCGTATTATTTTTTTTTTCCTAAACTTTGTTTAATTATTTTAATCGCCGTCTTTTTAAAAATTTGAGCAAGACACGCAAAATATCGGATCAAAAAGGGGGTATCAATTTGGTGGGATTGGTTTCCCTACAAAAAATAAATTTTATCTACCCTATATCCCCATTTGGTTATCTATCAAGGATAGATGCGTCGTTTTAATAATGGATTATCAGATTGAGGGAGATAGATAAAACCCAGATGGTGTGGTAGTTTCAGGATTCAAAAAACCCCCCCTACCCTACCCTACCGTAAACACCAAAACACCGATAGTAGCTTAGATGCACGTTTTGAATACCATGAAGAAAACGATGAAATTAATTAATTAAATACCTGAATAAAAAAAATAATTCATGTACTATTACGAGGACAATTAATATGTACCACAAAACCTAATAAAGTTAATTCAGGAACACGAAACAAATAATGACCTATTAATTTCTGTTGCAGTAAATGTCGTTGGGCGGGCCGCAGATCTTTTTTAAATAGCAACTATAGTTGCTATTTGAAAATCTGTACCCCCCACCACCACCACCATCAAATATAATTAGTATAGGTCATTTAAGAGAATGACGCCTCGATTGACAAGATCACCGCCCACATCGCAAACCAATGAAAGCCACGAAAAGGGGAGAAATAAAACAAAAACTCAAAAAAAAAACTCAAAAAAAAAAAACAAAATAACGTAAGATTATTCATTATTTCTCTCTTATTCTCGCAATAAATAAAGCTATTTTTTAGTGTCGTAAATAATTTTTTTTTGACATGTAACTTATCACTAGTGATTCATAATCTTAAATGTATATTAGGCCTGTAAATATTTATTGAGCAAAATATAGGGGTGGGGTGGGGGGCGCTGGGGGGCGCTGGGCAAGTGTTAGCGGTAGTAACTACTACGGATATTTTATCATTGATACTTATGTAGACTAGAAATATTTATTAATGTCTGGTTCGTACTATATGTATGTCTCTGTAGAAATCTGTTTTATCTGTCAGGCCGATAAACACAATACAAAATTGTTGAGATAAGACCGAGAAAGAAAAAAAAGCCGTACGCACATATTGTCATCTGCCAGCATAAGTATCTGTTGACGAGCATTGTATGTAGACAACTGTCTATTGTTTTGGCGGGAATCCAGAGGGGGGGGGGGTGTTGTAGTGAACAGGTGTATACATGTAGTAAATAATAACGGTAACACACCTTTATACCAATCCTCGTCTTTTTGACGTCCCAACTGGGATACGAAAAGAAGCAAAATGGATTTGGAACCAAGAGCGCCGATTGCCGTAAAATTTACTCATTAAGGAAAAAAAAAATTTTAGATTAATAAAAATTAACTTTTCTCGTATTAACTCCTTCTAGTTTCAGGGGGAGAATCTTTCTCTCTCTTTTTCTCTCTCTCTCTCTCTCTCTCCCCCCTTCCTCCAAGCCAGAAGTTCCTAGAAAAACTCACATATGTTGTGTTGGCTTTCTTGGAACATGAGCTTTTGAAATGCGCAAGCGCATTCACTGACAAGGTGCTCAGATAAATTCTTGACCCTGTGTGTCTGCAAGCTTGAATGACGTCAGTCAAGATTACGTCACGTAAATATTTACCTTCTTTCTGTCTGATTAAATGACCTTTAATATTATTTTGGTGTCTGATCACCACATCTACAGATTGTAATATGCAATATTTATTTATTTATTTATTTATTTATTTTGTTCATATTTATGTCTGATTTCGAACCAATATTCTTTACAACGAATTTCAGTTCTTTTTTTTTTTTTTGTGTTGCTAGAGAAATTCACCAAGTTTCATGTGAGTGTCTGGTGGTGGTGTTGTAGTAGCCGGTGCGAGGTGCGTGGTGCGTGGTGGTGGTTAGAACCACTGAGCTTCAAGGATGAAATTATTGTTCCCAGTCGTAATTGGGAAGCTTAAACTTGCCCCCACGTATTAACAGCAAACCATTTATCAATAATCGTATTTTGGTGCTTGTTTACAGATTTTGTTCTTTGCATTTTTAAGGAGACAAACTGAGATAACTAGAAAATATTATTATGTAAGAATTATTTTTTATATTTTGTTCTATTTTTCTTTCCTCTCGTTTTTTTATTTTTTTTTTTTGATTAAATTTTACTACGTTTATTATTTTTTAACAGATGCTGTTTTCAGGCTGAGGGTTCTTTTTCTGTATCTGTGTTAAAAATAAAAATTGTCACTCGGTTTTTTTTTTTTGTTCTCTTTTTTTTCTTTCTTTCTTGACAGTTTTCTTCTTTAGCTCCTTATTCTATCAGACAGTCCAGACAGTCAGACAGAAACACAGTTGGTCAAACAACTATACACAACCGACAGACACACAGACAGACAGTACTTTCAAAAAGCACAGTACTTGCCTGAACGAACAATCACGAATCAGGTTACCCTCCCTCACTCCCTCCACCAACTTATTCCTGCTTAGCAGAAAATACGACGGAGTAGTAACAACACTTTTTTTTTTTCCAACCATTTACACACATTGACACAGCCTAAATAACACCTTATACACCCTTTTACGAACTATACAAAGGGTAGTTACAACCGTGTCAGACAGCAATATACTATTAGCCTGTCCATTATTAACACTTTCCATTCTCCGCCGCTTTTATAGTTATAAGTTCCCAGCATAAGGTGACTGATAATAATAATAATTATTATTATTACTTTTCTTCCACTTGTTCTTCCCTTTGAAAATATACGAAGGAACATCAGCAGCAGCAACAACAACAGCAGCAGCAACAACAACAGTAACAACAGTAACAACTTACACTGATTGACATACATTAGCATCGTCGTATAATCCAGTTTCCTTAAATCACCAGCAATTCATTTTTTTTTTGAACATTTCATTTAATCAATATATTTTTACCTACCCTTGATTACAAATTAACTAAACTACCTAATGATGGACATATATCATAAAGCATTGAAGAACCCCGAACCCCCTAAGAAATCAGACCACAACAAACCAAACACATCCCCTACTGGTAAACCAACTACCTATTCACTAGTAAACGTCTATCCATCCCAACAACCACCGCAACAGCTAGCCCAATCATCAGCTTCATACACCACCGCTGCCCCTCCACACCACCAACAACAGCAACAACAACAACAACACATCCAACTCCAGCAACAACAACAACAACAACAACAACAACATCCCATCCAACTCCAACAACAACAGCAGCCAATTCAAATACAGAGCCTACCCAACACCTCCTCAATTCTACTTGACAAATCATCTTCGTCTCCACCCGACTTACAGGACCACTCCTCCTCCTCCTCTAGCCACATTTCAAAAAAGAAGAAGAATTCGAGAAGAAAACATCGCAACTCTCATCTAGGTTGTGGAACGTGCAAGAAGAGAAGAATTAAATGTGATGAAACCTTACCGGCATGCTTGAATTGCTTGAAGGGGAAATTACATTGTGCCTATCTTAATTTAGATGGTAATGCCAGAAATGCGCTTCGAATGGCTCAATACAATCAGAATATGCGCCAGGAAAAGCTGGATGTATATAAGATGGACGATGATCCTATGGATGGTACCTCTACTACTGCGGCAGTACCCACCATGGTACAACAACTCCCCCAACAAGTAATGCCATTATCCGCCACCATTCCAAGTAGTGCCCAATTTGTCTCCAATCCTGCTCCTGGTGCACCCGGGGTAGTAGGCGCACCTGTGCCCGCTTCAGGTATTGTTCAATCACCATATGGTCCACTAGTACCACTCCTTACAAACTCAGGGTCGGTGATATACGCCCCCACTTCAGGTTTCACCACTAGTGCCCATCCAATCCAAATCGTAGGTGCATTATCAGGCCACCCACAACAGCAGGTTATGAATGCACCCCAGATAATACAAGCACCACCACCACAGCAGCAACAGCAGCAGCAGCAACCACCACCACCACCACCACAACAACAACCACAACAACAACAGCATCACATACCGCACTCAAAACCAGAACAACCACCACCACCACCACAGCAACAGCAATATCAACAACCATCCTTAACCCCAATAACATCGTCTGCAGCATCTGCTGCCACGATGGCTTCCCAATTCATCCCCATCAAACAAGAGGATCAACAATCAACATCATTGCTTCCACCTATCCCATCTAATTCTTCGAGTATTTCCTCAAGTTCAGAATTAAAACTTCCCCCATTGAACTCGGGTCAGAACTCCTACACTGATCTCAAAACCTATAATAACAACAATAACAACCAGCAGCAACAACAATTCCACATACAACACTAGTCCTTCAATCGATAGGTCTCCTACTTTGCCCAGTTTATTAAATCATGATAATGAAGTTCGAGACATGGCTCCCCTGGGTGTGGAGATGGATGCCGTTAGATTGCCTAGTATTTCCAATTTGTCTAGGGGCGGTGCTCCAGGTTCGGAAGAGAAGGTTCCTATTTCCAAGTTGATTTCTTGAATAATGTATTAATCGTTTTGTTTATTTATTGTAGTATATAGTAATAGATGGATATTTTATATTTTGAATGACTGAGTTAGAGAATGTACAACAAGCTCTCTGGGGCAGAAATTGGTTAACAACAATAGGGTCTATAAAAATAACCACTTGTATATTATGAACTATTTACCTGATTTATTGCCAGCTGCAGGCGCACCACCACTTCCACCTCCACCACCTCCTCCAAGGGTACCAGGGGGACCATCAGCCTTCTTCTTCTTAGGTTTCTCATCAATCTGTTCCACTTTGACTTCATTTAACCCTTGTTCCTCCAACAACTTCTCGATATATTCCTTAGCTTCATCACTCACATCCCCTTGAATCAAAATCTCATCCTTCTTCTCAGCATTCTTAGTCACTGAAGCACCAGTGGCAAACTTGGAGGCAAATGTCTTTGCCAACTTCTTACTATCCAAATTAAACACTTCAAACCCGGAGATAGAAACGATATGTTTTCTTTTATTCCTTTCGATTCGTTTAATTACAATCTTTGAATTCAATTTCTTTTGTAATTCACGCTCTTGTTTGAGTTCCTCCTTATGTTGTTTCTTAGCTAATTCTTCACTCAACTTCTCTTGTTTTTCCAACGAAAGGGTAGAAGTGGCATTAGCTAATGCATCAGCAGAATATAACTTTTCATAAAGTCCCTGATCATTGGATTGGAGCCAAGATTGACATTTCTTAAAAGATACTCCGAATTCACAGAATTCAGGAGGCCATGAACATACTCCACAGTATGTGATTGACTTTGCAACTAATTCGGACATGTATATTTGATAAGAGATGAGAGAAGTTCGGAACACTACTGTTGCTGCTACAGGTGAAATTTTTTTTTTGGTCCAGTTGGAATTTCGTGGGAGTCGTGTACCTTCTACAAGAGCTGGTGGAGAGCCATGGTCTCTCTAAATATAAATATATCTTAACTACTTACTCAACCAACGGTATAATCACAAACTTCGAAGTTACGTACTGGTCTACAGTCTTCCAATTCAATACACTTCCATAAACTCTTAGTCAATAATATCTTATCATCGATAGTCTCGTAAATCTTAGTTAAATAATACCAAACTTCAGAATTATTACTCCCATAGGGCCACGACAAAGAATGCTTCTCAAGCATGTTCTTCAATCTTATCATCGCGGCATTCATGTCTTTCTCTGAGATGAATAACGACTTATCCTTCTTATCCTCAAGTAAAAACAACTTCGAAAGGCCCAATAAAGTCACTCCATAATCTACTTTATTATACTTATCTTGATTCAACACTTCCAACGACCGTTCAAATTCCTGCAAGGATAAAAATTTCCGACTTTGGAGAGTCAAATATCCCAATGCGGTAAAGGTCTTGATATTTGGTTCATAAATAGTCTCAGCCTCAACTATGCATTGTTCACACTCGTCCAATAATCCAATCTTGAAAAATATCCTCCCGGTCCAAAGCCAGATCAGTTGAAGTATTCTACGTTCGGTAGTATCCACCGAGGGAGTCTTTTTAGCAGCCAGGGCCACTGGTGCACCACCCGAAGAAGATACTACAGACAACCTGTTTTCCGTCATTCTTCTCGTGGGAGACGAGGATATTACTCTACCTAAGGAATCCCTTCTGGCAAGTTTAGATATCTTCTTGATTCGATCCACCGCTGCCGCCTTGGCAGCATTTGAACTGGAAGCAATTGGCTCCAATCTTGCTTGCAAACCCTCCATGGCAGTCTGATGGTGGGAAGTACCTTCCCCGGGAGCTTTGTTGGGAGATGGGTCGATGAAACTTGGACGATGCGACCATCTTTCAGCAACACCAAATTGTCTAGATGAGTCACGTTGTCTCTTGACTAGTGGTGGTGGCGGTGCTCCTGCTGCTGGTCCTGCTCCTGCTCCTGCTATTTGGGATGATGTCAATTCCAAGTCGAATAATTCATGATACAATACAAACACTTCAGATAAATAATCTAATATGTATTGTACTCCATGTATAGATTCTAATACTGCCAATTGGGTGAGTTTTAATTGTAAGATTTCATACTTGGCTTCAACAGTCAATTTGATGTCTCGTTGGGTGTTCTTGGTAATGAACAAGCCGGCGATATTCAATGCTTTATTAATGAACTTTTCCGATTCTCGAACAACTGGCTTATCTAAGGAGTCATGGTTTCCATTGGGGTGAAGTTCAGGTTGATTTCCATTTACACTGGCCATATCTTGCTTTTCACCATCTAAAACGCCATTAACATCATGATTATCTTCCGAGGTGGCCGGTTTGGCAGTATCAGCAATATTGGTTTCAAATGAAGTCAATAACAACACTAATAGATTCCAAGTTACGAATGATTCTGGATACTTCTTCAAAATGAATTTACATAATTTCACTGCTGGCTTTAATATTCTTTGATTTGATAATGCCATGGCATAACTGAACAAATAAAGCACATTTCCAGTAGAATTCACAATCAAACTGTTCTTATAACTTTCCAACACTTTTGAAACGTTATTACTTAACGCCCAGTGATCGGGCGATTCATATACTGATAAATAATAATAGTAATATCCTACTGAATGCCATGCCTTGGATACTAATTCAATGAATTGTGAATGGTCAGATTGTAATATGTTTGCATTATATCTACGATATAGGAATGACAAGGGATTGGGATTTTCTTCTTCTCCATCTCCATCATCATAAGTTAAATCAACCAACTGTTTTAATGTGTTCATGTATTGCTGTAATCTGTTGACAAATGTCTTCAAGTATTCCACTACAATAGTATCATCGTTATATTTAAACTTCTTATTAGATTTGTTTCTGAATGACTTCAAGGGGTTAAAATGAATAATACATGTACTATAAGTGTCGATGATTGATAGTATATCTTGAATATGCCCCCCCTTTAGCTCTTGGTCTTTTTCAACGTATTCAACATAGGTGTTGAATGCAGCCAAGGCTTGGTCATATTCATTTAAATCAATTAATGTGTAGATCAAATTGGACAACACTACTCTACTCTGATAAGTCTTTGAAGTAGCATTGATTAAATATCTCTTAGATAAACTTGGTTTTAAAATAGTAAGGTTGAAAGGAACATAACTTAATGATTCATAAAGGTTATTAATGTAGTTGTTGATGTGGGCATCATCGGTAGTGGCATGAGGGAACTTTGTCTTTAGTTGGATTCTTTCTTCAATCTCCAATGTCAAATAGGTGGTATATTCGGATTTGAAACTTTTATTGATAAACTCCACATTTTCGGGTCTTAATAAGAAATTACAATATCCAAGGTAGGCAATATCATTATGGGAAAACAGCAATGTTCTCACTTCATTTACTAATGACAACGGGGTTTGACCATTTTCAGTCAAGGCCAATGTTAATTTACCCATCAAAAGGTCCAACCAATGACTTGCCACCACATCAGATTTGGAAAATGGCACAGTTAGTTGGTTTAAATACTCCAGCCAAATAGCAATACTATTGTGGGTGTTGGTGAACCCGAGTAAGACAAAGTATCGACAGGTTAAATATTTGATGAATTGTAATTGATCTGGGGTTGTGGAAACACTAGGATTAACTTGATAAGAAACCGAAATGGTATTCAATGATCTTGACATATCGACATTTGCACTGTCGAGGTAATACAAATGTGCCATTAAAACGGCATAATATAATTCTTCTTCATAACTCTTGATTCTATTTTCATAGTTTAAAGAAATGGACTTCGCATAATGCATTAATTGGGCCAATTTTTGTTGAGCAGATTCATTATTGGGGGAAAGGTGTCTCACGGGGAATAACTCGTCGTTGTTGAACTCATTTTCAATAAGTAGTTGTAGTTGATAGTCTATAAACACCAACTGTTGGAAGTAATCTTGTGATTCTTGGAATAGGAGAACATTGTTGGGGAAACAGCCAAAGTTAAGAGTACAGATGTACTTTGCATTAATTGAATTCTCTATGTACATACTAAATCACTTACACTTGCTGATCACTTACACTTGCTAATCACTAGTACTATAAGCACACACAGAGAGAGACTCACACACTAAATATGATTCTCGTCGTAAAATAAATCTAAAAAAATTTGAAAGGATTCGCGAAAATTAAAAAAATCGTCGATTTTTTTTTGTTGTTTTTTTTTTTCGTTTTTCCTCAATAAGGCAATTTTATTTGATTACGGTGTCACATGAAAGCCTAGGGTTTTACCTTTAAAGTCAAGTGAGTCTTCATCCACCATCAACAACTTCATGTCTCATGTCTCATTCTCATTCTCATGTCTCATTCTCATTCTCATGTCTCATTCTCATTACCTATATAGTACAATCTACTACTTAAAAGACAAGTGCTTCGAATACTTATTGCTACTTATGTTAACTCTCTCTCTCTCTCTCTCTCTTTTTTTTTTTGCAGCCTATTTGCAAGTGGGCTAACAAGTTGATTTCTCCAATATATTAAACCTCTCACATGCTAATCTCAACATCTCTCAAACACTTTATATAAACCTGGCAAATCAGCAATCTGCACCACATCTCTCAACAAATTCTTGGGAGCTAAAAATTGTTTCTTGATTTCAGGGAAGAGAATATTTTCAAATTGTAATTCCAACCCTCCTCTCTTTGCTTCATCATCTGACGATTCTGGGAGATACAACAAGGCAATTTGTCTTAATATTCCTTGTAGGCATTCCTTTTCAGTTTCATAGTTGATTCGAGTACCTATACGATATAGGAAATATGGCAATTTGTTAAAGTCGGGTTGTATACCTTGGAGAATCATGGGAAGAGTGGTTAAACTACCATCTTCAATCCCAATTTGGAAATATTCCTCATACATATCTTTCATTTGCACAATAGCATCTATAACTTCTTCCATGGGACTTAATTCAGCAGCACCAGCAGCACCAGCAGCACCAGCATTATTATTATTATTCTCTTGGTATAATGGCGTTAGCAAAGTTGATAATGCGATTGGTTCATCCAACTTAATCTCCCCAAAGTTACAAAACTCGTGTAGGGCAAGTTGATAATAAAATTCAAGTAACATGGCAGCATAATCGCACATAAATAACTTCACGTCATATTGAAAGCAACAAATTCGTTTCACCGGGTCAATAATCCCCACATACACGGCATGATTGAAGATGTTTGTGAGTGGTTTGTGAATAATTTCGGTTAATTCTTGTTTCAACAATGATATCGATTCCAAATTAACCTGTACTCTTGGTCTATCATTGGTTTCTATTGCGCTGGTTTGGGTGGTGGTTGGTGGTGGTATAAATAAACAGCCATCATCATCAACCACATCTTCCCGTTGAATGTCCCGGTTCTCTCTAAATTCAAATTCACCTTTAAACAGTCCTTGGCGGGATTGAGAAGATGTTTGCAGCACTAAAAATGAATCCAACTTTGACTGAGTGCCATCCACTCGCATCAATTTATTTTCCTGTCTATATTTCTTCGGTTGTGACTCAGCAATACTATCCTCCATTTCTTCAACTGGTCGCTTCGACATGATGGTCTGGGTTTTAAATTTACGCGAGGTATCCACGCTAGATAAGGTGGCATGTACTTTATCCACAAGCAATTCTATAATTTCATCTTCATTCAAGAATCTCACTTCTCGTTTAGTGGGGTGGACATTCACATCCAAATTCTCCGGTTTTATTTCCACACTGATATAAAAGAACGGATGGCTACCTTTGGGCAAGAAGAATTGGAACACCGAATTAATGGCCCGTTTCAATGGCTCACAGCTGACTAAACGATGATTTATAAATATCACCGGCGGGATTTTCTTCTTATTGTTATAATTGGCATTGGTGATAGATGCCACCACTCTGCCTAACCCCAATTGTTCACTGGTATCCTCGATATCGATAAACATTAGCTCATTGGCAATCTCTGACCCATACACTATTCTTATCCTTTCCTTCAAAGGTAAATTTGGATGAGTATTTAATTGTTGCATGGGGTCGCCATATTTCTTACAACTAAACCCCACATGTCCAGTATGAATGGCATACCGGGCAATTATATCAACCACTTTGGCATATTCTTCACTCTTTGATTTCAACCCCTTGAGTCGTGCAGGTATATTATAAAATAGATCCTCGACCATGATTTGAGTACCATCTTTACCGGCGGTGGGTTTGGGTTCAGGAGGGGAATTTTTGGGCTTGAAATTTGCTGCACACAATTTCCCATTAATATAATAGGCTTTATAGGCAAGCTTTGACTCGGGAGTCTTGGTGATTACTGATAATCGTGATATATGAGATATACTAGCAAGAGCCTCGCCTCGGAATCCATAGGTGGCAATAGATTCCAAATCCTCAAACTTTCGTAATTTGGAAGTAGCAAATCGTTCACAAAGTAAAGGCAAATCCTCTCGATTAATTCCATGACCATTGTCGGTAATCTGCAATAATTTGACACCTCCATCCTTAACGAGAATATCAATCATGGTGGCTTTGGCATCGATGGAATTTTCCAACATTTCCTTCAAGGCATTAGCTGGTTGGATAATGATCTCACCCGCCGCGATCTTGTTAACGACCAACGTATCTAACTTCTGGATCCTTCGGCGGGAATTGTCATTAAGGTCAGCTGGTGTGTCACTCATAATATGGTTAGCCAGTGGTGGTAGTATTTACTTCAGGGGTGGTAGTATTTACTCCAGTGGTGGAAGTAGAATTCTGACAACCAAACGCGTTCAAAAAAAAATAACGGGTGCGAAACAAAAAAAAAATATTCATTGATGAAATCATTCACTGTTATCCCGTAGTCATCACCACCACCACTATCACCACCACCACCACACACAATAATGCCGGCTGTGGGAGTAGCAGACAATTATGAGACAGATACTCAGCGAACAAAGATGAGGAAGTTGAGTCCTCAAGAGTATTTTGACAGTTATGAGAAACTTCGCCAACGGATGAGACAGGATATTTCAGAAGCCGCCAAGGGGGCAGCCTCGAGTAAGATGTTGGAAAATATAGATGAACTCACGAGATTATATGGACATGTACAAAGAGATAGGGTGAAGGATACCAAGGTCCATTTGGAAGATTCTACTGCGTTTAAAGAAGCGGCTAATTTCGCCGCCATCAATGCGAGGAATTTGAAATTTGATGATTTTGGCGTGGCCCTTGATCAAAAGGATTTCTTGACACGGTTAAGAAGATTTGCAGCTACTGACGAATCGGTCATTGTTAATGATTCAGATTCCGAGTCTACTTATGAGGGGGAGGCGGAGGGGGAGGGGGAAGAAGAAGATGCACAGGACATACCTATCAATGATGAATATACTTTCAACCAAACCAATTGGTTGAAACTTGGTATGTTATACCATCAAGTCAGTAGGAAGCCAATACTGTTGGGGTTTTTGAATGGTCCCCTAGAAACAGAACGAAAGAAACCAACACCTAGAGTGAGAAGTAGTACCCAGGGTGCAGCCAATAACACCTTAGCCACGGCTCAAAGAGTGCAGGCGGATGAAGTGGTGACCAACGAAGAACAAAATACTGCTTATATGGTGAGATCGGTGTATCAAACATATTTGGAAAAGGATGAAGGGAAAGGGGTTAATTTCTTTCGGTTATTCATTAATCCCCATTCATTTGGTCAATCGATTGAGAATTTATTTTATATAAGTTTCTTGATCAAAGATGGAAAATTAAAACTATATGCCGATGATAATGGAATACCCTGTGTGCAACGGGTGTCTCAGAATGAATTAGCTGAGGCAAGGTTAGAAACTAGCGAAGTGAAATCCAGTCACCATATAGCGACGTTTAATTATCATGCTTGGCAGACATACATCAAGAGCTACAACATAACGGAGGCGTTCTTGGGACATCGTGATGAGCCAGAAGATCATATGCCACTGGAAGAGGAGGAGGAGGAGGAGGAAGAGGAGGAGGAAACAACCATTGATAGACCATCGGTAAAGAATGAACTTGACTATTCTAATGATGAAGAAGCAACCTCCCCCCCCGGCAACTAGCTAGAGCATCTATTCTTTAAGGAAGATGAACCTAAATAACTTTTGTACTAATTTTTGATAAATATATTTACAGGTTAAATCTATAGGAGGGTGTCTAATATTTACAAACTCGATTATATTCATGATCATCAACATTGACCCAACTGTCAACAGTAGTGAGCTCATTCAATGGCCACTTACGTATTGAGGTAAAATTTAGATCCGACTTGAGACGTAGTTGCTCAAAGATATCTATACCGGCAACCCCAATCATGATGGCATTATCGGTACATAGGGATAAATCAGGGAAATGAAAAGTAAATTGTTGGTTGGCACCTAGATATTCTGTGGGGTTTAAATCAGATTGTAATTTTTCCCGTAATCGTCTATTTGCCGCCACTCCTCCTGAACAGACGAAATCTTTTACCCCGACTAGTTTCCCAGTGGCATGGCGCCCCTCTCCATGATGTTTGAGAGCTAGATTCACTCGATCGATGATATGGTCAAAGATCTTTTCTTGTAGGGTATAGGCAATCATTTTTTTGGTTTTTTCATCAATTGGCTCGTCTTCCATCTTCATACGAATGATATATATTTGTAGGGTACTTAAGAACAGGGCAAATGAGAATGCCATTTCTTTCTGTAAGCGTATTGATTTAGTGAATGGTAATGATAATTGGAAATCGAATTCATTTTCACTTTTGTCATCGGTATTTATCCGGGCCAATTGTTTAATTTCCTCGGGGGAAAACAGGTCGATATACTTTTCTAATTCCTTACCAAGCATATTTCCATACATCCCCAATTCACGTGCACATTTATCTAATGAGTCCCCTACGGCAATATCCTTAGTATCGACTATTATTTCATGTTCACTTAATGATTTCAGTAGCACAAGCATGGTATGACCACCACTACATAATAAACTTAAAAATGGGTATTGGGGAGCGCCAAGTTCTGGCTGTTGTTGTTTGGGGAGTTTGGCAGTTAATAAATGGCCAAGCATATGATGCACCCCCACTAAAGGAATACCCCAAGCTACCGAGAGACCTTTAGCAAATTGGGTACTTGAACTTAAGGAGCCTGACATCCCTGGACCTCTGGTTACACAAAGTAAATCGGGTGGGTTTAACGCTGATAAATGGTGTTTGGAACAAAACTGTTGCACCATAGTAGCAATAGTCGACATATGGAAAGCGTATGCTTCTGTAGGCATTATACCTCCGGTATCTGCAGAATGTAGTGTCTTTTTCATATGATCTATCACTGTAGGTGGTTTATCGGCATGGTATTTGTCAAGCAAGGCAACACAAGAATCATCACAGGAAGACTCGATAGCCAAAACTTTGTAGAACCTTGATGAAGATATCGATGGGCCCCGGGGGGTGTTTAAGTATCTTCTGATGATATTCCTCCCAATCATAGCATATCTATTACCTTTCTTGTGTCCACCTAACTAGAAGCTATGAAGTAGTATCAAACAAGCTCATCTTACCCGAAAACAATGAGAGAGAGAGAGAGAGAGAAAAAAAAAATTCAATCAGTAGGTATTAACCGAGATGATGGTGAAGGAATGTATCGGCTGCCCTTCCAACCCACAAAACAAAAACAATGAGTCATTGATTGAATATAGATCTCTAGATGACTTGCTTCAATAAAGCATCATGTAGGGCAATAATAATAATATATATTCCCTTTAGAACTGCGTCCTTCAGCGGGGGGAGGGAATGGTTTATCTCTCTTTTCTAATTGCAGAGTTCGGAGATGGTCGGATCATTCTCGAGAAACGCCCGAGAACTGTCCTGCATGTAGTCCACACTCACACTGTCTCTCGCTGTTTCTCTCTCTCTGGCGCGCAACGGTTTGTTGAAAAATGGCGTAAAAAAAAAGAGGAAGAAGAAGAAAAAAAAAATTCCATCAAATAGACGTTTAGTGTTTTATATACATAACGGCGATTGAGGTGGTCTTCATAGTTCATTCTATTTATTTATATTCAGCTTGGAGTGTGTTTTGCCTGCAATTATTAGGGTGGAAAATATAAACTTATAGAGAGAGCAAAGAGAATAGTCTATAAAAAACAGTTTGCAATCTATAGAATATTGCCATCATCACACACAGATACCCATATCCATATCCCTCTGTCTTAAAAACAATAAGCAAAAAAAAAATAATATAAAAATCGGCAGTATCTCGAGAGTAATATTTACATGATAATATAAAGTGTTATAATAGAGAGCATTCATTAGGACATTTTTATTCTTCAGCAAAGTCCAAAACAAAAGAAAATAAAAAACATTTAGATATCTATCGCTTTTGAATCTTTTAATAGACAATGTCACAAGTGTTCACATCATCCACAATACCGTTGAGCTTAGAACGTCATGAAACACACGGTCATCCACATATAGAGACTACTGCATTGCCGCCTTTAAAGGAACCTTCGGAAGGAGAAAGCTATGTATCTCCCATAATCCACTGTATGTTAGCAGGGGGGTTTGGAGGTATGGTGGGTGATTCAACAATGCATTCGTTAGATACAGTGAAAACAAGACAACAAGGTTTCCCTCATAACATCAAATATAAAAAGATGATACCAGCATTCACCACCATATTGAAAGAAGAAGGGATTTTTCGAGGTTTATATGGTGGTTATACCCCTGCCATCCTTGGATCATTTCCCTCCACCGCGGCATTTTTCGGGACTTATGAATACACCAAAAGAAAAATGATTAATGATCTTCATATTAATGAAACGGTGTCATATTTTATTGCCGGGGTCTTGGGTGATTTAGCCTCCAGTGTGTTTTATGTTCCTTCAGAAGTGTTGAAAACTCGATTGCAATTACAAGGCAAGTTTAATAATCCTTATACCAAAGAATGTGGATACAATTATAAAGGGTTAAGACACGCAGTGGCGACAATTGCCAAAGTGGAAGGGGCCAAGACATTTGTATTTGGCTATAAGGAAACATTATTTCGAGATTTGCCTTTCAGTGCCTTACAATTTGCCTTTTATGAAAAATTCCGTCAATTGGCCATCTATTATAATAAATCAGACGATGACTTGCCAGTATCGCTCGAACTCTCAACCGGGTTCTGTGCCGGGGCATTGGCAGGGTCAATCACTACCCCCCTTGACGTCATCAAGACTCGTATTCAAACCGCGACAAATACCGCCGAATTGTCCGAGTCCATCTCCCACAAATCAACCAGTATGGTTAACCTATTAAACAAGAATGCCACCTTGAGAGCCCTTGTGTCTATCTACAAACATGAAGGGTTATTTGGGGCATTTTCTGGGGTAGGTCCAAGGTTGATTTGGACGGGGGTTCAAAGTTCAATAATGCTTTTGCTATATCAAGTATCTCTTAGGAGATTAGATGTGTACTTGGATAATGACTTGACGTTAAAAGCATAAAAAACACCTGTATAATAGGACAATCTTGTTCACAAACTAGTTGTAATAAAACAAAAAAAAGAAGAAGTAGAAAAAAAAATCATAGAGCAACAAAACAATGGAGTTAACACAAGATAACATAACCGGAGATATAGTATATATATACATTTTAGTTCAAGTTGGGGGGGATATATAAATTAATAATTCATGTAAATAATTGTCTTTTTTCAACTTTTTTTCATATGCGAATATATTTCTTTCTCTATTTTTTTTTGCTCCTCGGTGAACCGAGAATGTAATTTTTTTTGGGGGTTGTGTTAACCCCACATAATATAATTTGGTTCAACTTGAATATAAAGAAGACGGTGTTTTTCTCTTTTGGACCTTTTTTTCTTGTTTTTATACTTTTGTTGGAAAGCAGTGTGTGTGTCGTTTATACTGTCAAGAACAAGATAATACTCACAATCACAATAAGTAATTAGAACAAGATGGGAAACACATTAGATCAATCATGGGTGGCTAAGAATGTCTGGAAACCAGACTTATTCAAAGGTAAAGTTGTATTCGCAACTGGTGGTAGTGGTACCATTGTCAGGGTTCAAGTAGAAGCATTGGTTTTATTGGGTGCAGACGCGGTGATTATTGGTAGAAATACCGAAAAGGCGGAAATTGCCGCCCAAGAAATTCAAGCCATGAGACCTGGGGCCAAAGTGTTGGGATTGGGGAATATTGATGTTCGTAGTGTTAAAAGTTTGAAACAAGCAGCAGACACCGCCGTGGAAACCCTTGGAAGAATCGATTTTGTTATCTGTGGTGCCGCCGGTAACTTCGTTTCCAGTATAAACACCCTTTCTGCCAATGCATTTAAATCGGTGATTGATATTGATTTATTGGGTTCCTTCAACACCGTCAAGGTTTGTTATGAACAATTAGCCAAGAATAAGGGTTCGATTCTTTTTGTAAGTGCAACATTACACTATGTCGGTACTCCCTTCCAAGCTCATGTCGGTGCCGCCAAGGCAGGTGTTGATGCCTTGTCCAATGCCCTTGCTGTTGAATTGGGTCCAGCTTTTGGAATCAGGTCTAATTGTATTGCCCCTGGTTGTATTGCCAATACCGAAGGTATGGCAAGATTGGCTCCTCCCACTGAGACTCCCTTGGAACAGAGAATTCCCTTACAGAGAATGGGTACTACTGAAGATATTGCCAACTCTACGGTATTTTTGTTTTCTCCTGCGGCATCTTATATCACCGGTGAAGTTTTGGTGGTTGATGGGGGTTTCTGGCAAATTGGATCTGTTCTCGGTGATCTTTATCCCAAGGTTGTCATCCAACAACATTTAAATGCCGACAGTAAATTATAGGCTATGTAGAGTATTTTTTTTAGGGTGTTTTTAACGCTGCTTGTAAAAGAATATACGAATTGAACCCAGAAGAAGAAGAAACAAAAAAAAAACACTCACTGCCATTTTCAATTCAGTGGAAAATTTTGGCTTAATTGACTTGCAACAAGTACTGTCGTTTAACCAACAAAGGATGTTCCCTGGCAATAATCAATACTATCCACCACCCCCTGGTGCACCTCCTCCTCCTCCTCAGCAGGGTGGCAACTACTATGGACCTCCTCAAGGTCAGCCTCAGTATTCAGGATACCCTCGCAATAATTATGGATATCCTCCCCCACAGGGCCTCCCTCCGCCACCACAACAATACTATTCCCAACCACAAAGTCAACCACAATATCATAGAGCTCCTCTGGGTCCTTCTCCTCCTCCTCCTCCACAAGGTTATCAGCAGCAGCAGCAACAAAGTTTCTATGGCAGACCCTTGTATGAACCACCCCGCAATGATTATTATCTGCCACCAGCGGGTCCTCAACGGTTCGGACAGAATACCAATTACAATTTCCAATATTCGAATTGTCATGGAAGAAAGAAAGCACTCTTGGTAGGGATCAACTATTTTGGAACCAAGCAACAACTCAAAGGCTGTATCAATGATATAAAAACCATGAGTAGTTTTCTTGTGCAGCATTATGGCTATACGTGGGATAATATAGTGGTGTTAACCGATGATCAACGAGATATAAATCGAGTTCCCACCAAGGCCAACATTATCCGCTCGATGCAATGGTTAGTGAGAGATGCTCGTCCTAATGATTCCTTGGTGTTTCATTATTCTGGACATGGTGGGGTAACGGAAGATTTAGATGGTGATGAAGAGAGTGGATTTGATGATGTGATATACCCCGTCGATTTCCAAGTGGCAGGTCATATAGTTGATGATGATATGCATGCGATTATGGTCAGGCCATTGCCTGCCGGTTGTAGGTTGACGGCATTGTATGATTCATGTCATTCAGGAACTGCTTTGGATTTACCCTTTGTTTATTCTACCAAGGGTTTAATCAAAGAACCAAACATGTTGAAAGATGCAGGATCAGGCGCCCTCAATGCTCTTTTACAATATGGATCCGGTAATATTGGTGGCGCTATTTCCTCTCTCACGGGGGTGGTGAAAAAGGCCACCAATCTGCAGAATGTAGATACCGACAGAGTGAGACAGATGAAGGCATCACCGGCAGATGTGATTTCAATCTCAGGGTGTAAAGATGACCAAACATCGGCTGATTCAAACGAGAATGGAAGAGCTACCGGGGCAATGTCTTGGGCATTCATTAAAGTGTTGACAGAATATCCCCATCAATCATACTTGTCATTATTGAATAATATGAGAACATTATTAAGTCAGAAATACTCACAAAAACCACAATTAAGTTGTTCCCACCCTCATGATATGAATATCCAGTTTATCATGTAGAATTCCCTCCTAGAAATGCTCTATACATTAAGTAACATATATATAACATAAATAATTAACTATGACGTCAAATGCCCAGAGAACTGTGTCATAAAACAATGCGCGACAGAAAAACAGAAACAGAAAAACGATTCGCCTCGAAAGGGAAAAAAAAAATTGGTGATTCTCCAATCAACTAAACTAAGCTTTACTTTTGTTAGTACTACTACTACTACTCCACCTCCACTATAACTTTCAATGGCAGATAACGTTGAAAGACACAAATCCACTAGATGGGTAAACTCAGCTCCAACTTATGGCGATTGGGGTGATGATGATGACGATAATGACTATGGATATGGTGACGAAGACGAAGTTGTGTCGCAAGATCCAAATCTTGTACCACAGAAATTTGACTTACCCAGCAATGTACCTCCCCCATTGCCTCTGAATTTAAGAGACGAATACTTGAATAAGCAACATCAACAGACTGATGTCGTGCCCCAAGCAGAACAACAAGGACGAGAGGTGAAATCTGAACAGACCCCTGAGGAAACACCCAGGCAACAAAATGATACCCCTGAAACAGGATTTGTGTTGTCTGTTGATATGCCAAAGGAATTTAACTCAGATAGCAGTGATGATGATGATGATGATGATGATCAAGAGGAAGAGAGCACTGGACCAGAAGTCATTGATGACGCCTCACTCTCGCACAAAAATAGCGAAGTTTCCCTGATTGTCAATAAAGGGTCCTCGACAAATCTTGCCAATGATCCCAGGTCTATTATAGGTGGATCACCATCCATATCCGATACCCAATCATTCCATTTTCATGGTGCTCTGCAGGAGAGTACCCCTGTCCCAGTAGCTGACCATGGTCCTTCTTTGAGAAAGCCCACGCCACTAAAGCTTGAAACGATTGATCGTCAAGATTTATATAAAACCCCAGACACTCCCGTGTCGGAAGTTAGTTATCAGTCTGATTATTCTTTCCTGAAGGAACCTGTTGAGTTGGCAATTAAGGGAAGAACCGTCTCTGGGGTGCCCAGAAATGAAGCAGAAGGAGAAGCAGAAGGAGAAGAAGAAGAAGAAGAAGAGGATGTCAGTCTGTCGGTCCCAGTCTCCAAGGCTCCACCTATAGAAGATACTCAACCTGATCTGTTTGTGCTTTCAGTTGATAAATCGAATTTTAATAATGATAATGATGACGATGACGAGGATGAGGATGAGGATGATTGGGGGTATAACAGTGATCGCAGTAGTAATAAGGAAACACACTCTGAAGAAATCCAAGCATTAAACATAACCAAGTCACCTAGACCCGAACAAGAACACATCTCCATTGCCAAATCAGACACGTTAGAAAATCTCCTTAATGGCTTGCTGAATGAAAATGTGGAACATAATGCCCCACTGAAACTAGAACGCGATGATTCATTTAGGTATAGTACCTATGCTGATTTTATAAACTATGATGATGAAGATGATGGTGAAGATGATGGGCTTGGTTCTCCGGTTGAACCATTACGTGCTTCAAGGCAAAACGAAGCTAGTAGTCAGGATAAGTCACTTAGTGTGGACACAAACAATTCACTTCCAGGTTCAAATGAAATTACTCCCACTAGTATATATCCCAACAGTGCTGTCGAGCATGAAGCTGATCATAAGAATTATATGTACGGTTTGACTTCTAAAAGACAATCTGTGAGAAAAGCACCAAATCAAGCATTTGAAAATGTCTCCAATCCCAGAGAAGAAGAAAAAGTAGAAGAAGCAGCAGCAGCAGCAGCAAGTAACACCCCATTAGAACAAATTAAACTGGCTGATTCTTTCGAGGGAGAACCACAGGAGGATTTAAATGTACAGTCACCTGTATTAGAGACGGTATTGTCTTCGGGATCGTTATCAACTGGTCAGCTTTCAGTAGAAGATGCCAAAAGTGCGAAAGAAGAAAACGACCTTAACAAGGATGATAAAGGTATTTTTATGAAGCCAACAATGCCCGGTAAAGGTGTTGATAGAAGAGATTCCACCATGAGTAATGCCACCTTCAACCTCGGTGAATGGACCCCAAATACTGATACTTTCCGCAATCAGTTTATTAATGAGAATGATAATGAATCCACGGTTGACTATAGCCCTGACGATTTCAATTTCGTCAAGACTGACTCTGGCTTGAAGAAGGAGATTGTTAATAGAAGTACTGACTCCATTCCTGAAACTGTGGATGCTGCATTGCCAAGTATAAGTGAAGGAACGGATGTTGGTGAAGAGGGTGAAGAGGATGACGAGGATGAAAATGATAATAAAATAGGCCAATATTCTGGTCCCAGAGATTCGCATTCCGCCGCTGACCAAACCACTCAAACTTCCTTTAGTACTGATTCGTTATTCAAAGATCATCAATATTCACATCCAATGTTTAAAGAAATACTGGAGACCGGCGTTTCCAAAGAAAGTTTGCCCCAGAAGTCACCAGAAATTATTGACGAGGACACGAGAAGAAAATCAAATGGTTCTCAGGTGACATCTTCATCTGGTAAGCGTTTATCTACCACCTCTGCCTCTTCAGTTGAACCTACTCCTACCTACGCCACATTCACCCCTCAGAAGTATCCCGTATCCGATTGGAAGAGCATTGTCACCATTTCTCAACCAATCGATAGAATTGCCGCTTTTAAGAGGGCCCTTGTCAAAGAATCAGAATATGACACCGGGTTACAAAATTGGTTACACCATACCTTGAAACAAGCTCCAGACTTGAATTCAAATATCCATATTGGTCAGATTGCAACTCAAGCGTATCAAAATGCTCCCCATACCGGTATTCGAAGACATAATACTATTTTGAGTAAGGTGTCTATTGTTAAGGATACGGGGGCCCATGCATCTAGTTTTGGTAAGAGACTTTTTAGTAAGAGTAAGAAGTTAATCAAGTCTTCTTCAAGTGGTGATTCAAAGTAAGTGTTGGTGGTATATATTCTTTTTTTTCTTTTTTTCTTTTTTTGATAAAGGATCTTCAGTTTAGGTTTAACTTTACCCCCCTTTATTTGTACTATTCGTCTCTAATCTAAATTACGTAACAATAACCAATTTTTTTTGCATCAAATCCCCCCCAAGTAGAAATCACATGCCTCTTGTAATTAATTGAAATTCTGGTGAAGGTTTGTGGTTTTTTTGTTTTTTTCTTGCCGGTTTTTTACCCCCACCCCCCACGAATGCCACTGATTATAAAAGTCACAAGGTAGTGTCATCACCCTGCTTTGTTCAGGGGATATTCAGTAACCACCAAACTTAGAGAATATCAAAAAAAATGGTAAGGAAGATCATTAACCGGTTTGTCCTTCCCGAGATAGCGTTTATCATTAACAATACCCCGAGTTTTATTTGGGCCATCATTGATTTCATCATGGATATCTGTTTTTTCTGGGTCAAGAGATTGTACCGCATGTACAACCGGAAAGACCCGTTGAATGAATACCTTAAAGTGATGAGTAATGTTCCCAACTATAAGGAATGGAAAGTCACTGCTTTTGAAATTGACAAGTTGACCAATATGGATCTTTGGCGGCAGAATTTCATCTCCAGGCATTATGACTATGTCCTCATTAATGATCGGATTAAATTGCTTAAAGACGCCCGAGAAAACCAGGATTATCAACAGATTATGTCATTATTAAGATCGGGGTTGATTAGAAACTTTGGCGGTATTGCCCAAAAACGACTTTATCTCAAAGCTTATATGGGAACTAAATTCAAAATTGAAGAATATATCAATGAAGTATTGGGTTGTTTGGACTATTTGAATGAAACATTGGCTAGTGACGATGACGAATTCATTATGAATAGTAGACAATTGAAATTGGATTTCTTCCATGATGCCAGGCAATCGTTTGGCTGTACTTCTTTGTTATTGCAGGGGGGGTCTTTGTTTGGATTATGTCATTTGGGGGTGGTTAAGGCGCTATATTTCAAGGGATTACTTCCAAGAATTATCTCCGGTAGTGCCGTGGGTGCCGCCGTTGCTTCATTAGTGTGTACCTTGAATGACGAAGAATTGATTCCAATTTTGTTAAATATTGGAGAAGTTATGAAGGACATTGATAGTTTGAATCATGATGTTGATGAAAGATACGGCAATGTGATTGAAAATGTCGTCAAGAAAGGCTATTCGCAAGATATTTTGGTGTTTCTCAAGTTTGTTCGTGATACTATTGGCGATATGACATTTGAAGAGGCCTACATGAAGACAGAAAAGGTGTTAAATATTGTCGTCCATCCTACCAGTCAAGCAGTCCCCTCATTGTTAAATTACGTCACCTCTCCCAATGTGATTATTTGGACTGCGATATATGCTTCTATTGGTACCGGGGTGTTGTCTGATAACGTTCAATTGTATGTGAAGGATTTCAATAATGAAATTGTGTTGCAGAATCCCCTTATTGAGGTGAAATTTATGAAACCACAAGATGTAACCTACCAACAACAGTATTTCCGGTTCAAAGACAGCGACAATGGTGAGGTTAGAGAGACTATAATACTGCCCCAGCAATCTCCCTATACCAGGTTGACTGAATTGTTCAATGTCAACCATTTCGTTATCAGTTTGGCCAGACCGTATCTTGCCCCCTTGATCAGCAATGATTTGAAACATTATCATACCTATGGAAAAATAAAGTATGACATACCCAGTAAGGGCAAGAGACTTAAAGTTAAGGGAAGCGATGCCAGTAACCAAGTACAAAAGTATACCAAGGACACCGGGTATAATTTTGGTAAAAAAATTAAGAATTTGATCTCCTTGGAAATACAACACCGGTTAAATGTGATGAATAAGCTAGGAATGTTGAATGATATGATGAAGAGATTTTTCATCGATGAGAAACCCAGTGCTTTACAATCGTTGGCTTCGATTCGAGAAATTACCATTGTTCCTGAACTTAGATATTTAATGAAAGACTTTGGTAGAGTATTTGATGTGCATAAGATGCTGGAGAATATACCCTACTGGGTGTTAGTGGGGGAAAGGTCAGTATGGCCCATGTTCCCCTTGTTATATACTCGATGTGCCATAGAATTTGCCTTGGATGATTTGTATAATTTTCATAGAAAGAAAGGTATGTAAAAAAAAAGAAAAGAAAAGGAAAAATTGTATCTAACGGAAATATAATTTGACAGTTGAATCTTTAGTTAGGTTATAAATGTACTCTTTTTCGTTTACTTTGACTTGGGGGATTTCAAATGGTAGAGCGCCTTGAGTGACTACTATACTTCCCGTTATATCTTTAGCTCGGCCAGTAGCTAGTGGTTCAAAACTGATATTCAACTGTGAACGATGAAATAACTTGATGAAAAAGTCAGTGATCTTATAGCTGGCATCCTCGGGGTTGGTATTATCAAAATCAACATATTGTGGATAGTCTTTTGAACTAATGACAAATAATTGTCGACAACGTTTGTTCACTCTAATCAAGTTGAACAATAAATCTGCACTGGAGAGGTTGGTAGAATATAATAAAATCTCCGGTGACTCGATAAACACAATTGTTCTGGGGTCTGTTATGCTGTGGGATATTTTGTCAAATAAGGTGGTGACTTCCCGGTGGGCATTATCTGGTGTCTTGATCTGTTCCATGAATAAATCACGGAAACAATCAATAAATTTAAACTGGGGATTATTGGCAAGATCCAAGCCATTCTTACGACAATTCTTAATGTAATATTCTCGAGGATGTAAAAACGAGATGAAAACCACTTGAGATCTATGGGGCACCTTCTTGACATCATTATTTATTAAACTTGCCGTACCTACCAAGGCATTTTCAATCAATGAATTGAGAAGCCAACTGGGGGAAGTACCTTGTACATGGGTTATTATAGATAAATATGACGAGTCTGAATCGAGTACCTTGTCGTGAATCAATGAATTGTCTCTGAAAAATGACAAATCTTGGTTGGGACTCGATGACATCTTTGCTGGGTCTGTTTGTTTGATGAAGGATGAAATGGGAAATGGGAAATGGGAGAGATGGGAGATGGGATCTTTTTTTTTTTTTTGGTCTGCAACACTTTTTATCGATTTTGCAAAAATATCGATATAAAGGCAATTGAGAGAGCAGAGAGTAATGATAGACCAGAGAGAATGATAGACCAGAGTAATGTCATGGCTTGTCATGGTACATGATTCTACCAGTAAAGGTTAATGGTGGTTCCTGCGAATATAGTGAAAACTTACAGTCAATTCTGTCAAATCTTCACTTATAGGTTATGCAAAAAAAACAATTTATAACCATCCCTTCTCTTCATTATCAAATCACAGGTTGACACCACCACCACCAACAAAAAAAACTTACCACATCCAGTTCTCCAGCTAGCTCCACACTTGCTTTATATGCAACTGTTCAAACAAAACACCTAAAAAAATATATGCGCAAACCCGGAATCGAACCAGGGGCCCAACGATGGCAACGTTGGATTTTACCACTAAACCATTTGCGCGGGGGTGAAATAAGTGCTCCGCGACGGGGAATTGAACCCCGGTCTACCATGCGACAAACGGTAATTCTAGCCACTAAACTATCACGGACTTTTTCGAGATTTAAAACCCGAAACGTTTCCCACAAGTTCCTGAATTGACATGATAAATCTGTGAAAACGGTGGAAAATTTTCCACTCGATTCAGCTAGATCCTCTCTCTCTCTCTCGAATATCAATCCGATTTCATTACCGTCTTTCAGGTTATGGTAGGAAGGGTTCCTTATCCATAGGTGGTCAAATATTTGTGGTGAATAGCCTTTTGTCAAATGTACTGGGAAAAATTGAGTGTGGAGTTTCTTCTTCTTGGCAAGTTTCGAAAAACCTCAGGTTCTTTTTGCTTCAATGTATTTTATGGTGGTTTAGATAATGGCATTTATAGTTCAACACGCAACTTGTGTACGTGTGTATCTTCCTGCAGTAGATTACTAAAAGAAAAACTTTTCCCAAGCAAATGCTTGGGGCTGACTTGCTGCCTCCAGTAATATTTATATATGTAAAATTATGGATAAGCAAAATTTAGTAAAATGATGGTGATACACGTTAGGCAAAAAAAAAAAATAACAATACACATATAATAATGGCGATCAAAATTTATAGTACTCAAAACAACTTAGACTATTGTCTATGAATCGAATTGATTTGAAGTCCCGGAATTAAGCATCATGGGACAGATTAATCAGCACTTTTTCCCTGGTTTTGGTGTCGTCTCTTGATGAAACTTTCGTTGTGGGAGAGAGAGGGGGGGGGGAGGAGGTAGGGAATAATACAACTCTGAAAACAGAGGACAACTTAACCCCACCGCCCAACAAACAAATAGTAATAATAATAATCGTAACAATTCACATATACAAATTAACTAATGGTAAGCTCTATAAGGTTGTGATTTATTATTATCCCCAAATGGAGTATCGTCTTCAAATTGACTTGGTGATTTGCTATAGGCTGAATACACTGGTTCGTATCCTCTATTAGCACTAGGGTATCCTGCACCATCGTCAAATGCTCTATTAGACCCGTTATATCCTGTTGAAACATCATCGTATGCTCTGCCACTATTAACCCCTCCTCCATTAGAGTTATTATATCCTGAACCATTGTCGAATCCTGCACTAGACTTATTGTATCCGTCGTCAGCAAAATAAGCTTGTTGTGGGGGGTTGTTATAGTTTGTAGAAAACAGGGGTGGTGGTGGAGCAGATGGAGGTGAAAGTGGTGGTTGTGGTTGATAAGCATATCGTTGTTCAGTTTGTGGGGGGTACATATTTGGATTGACAAATGTTTGCACTGGTTCTCTGGCGAGTTTTGATCTATTGGTATTTCTGCAACAGCAACAACATAAAGCATCGATACATTTAGCTCCCATGAAAACACATTGGAAAATGGTGGTCAATACCCAAATCACCAATAAGGAACCCAATACTATCAAGACAATAGCGATGATTTTACATGTTCGGTTGTCCATACAGGTATCCCAACTTCTAAAAGATTGAGCAGTTGATTTAGCACCTGAAAAGATGTCTCTCTTGAAATCGTTATGTAGGTACATTATGTGTATAGGTGTATGGTAATGGTAATGGTAATGATATGAAACAGTGTCGTTGAAGAAGAAGAAGAAAAACAGACAGACAGACAGACAGACAGACAGACGGAGCAAATTTCAAACTGGAAGAAGAAAGTTTACGATTCTTTTCTGAAACAAATTTTTATTGATTGGAAATCTAAAAATAAATATTTTTTTTCTTTTTCTTTTTGTTTTCCTTTTTATCTCTTGGCTGATTGATTGATTGATGTGAAAGGAGGCGCAACCACAACAACACTAAATAGCATAGCCATAGTTAATGATGACACTTGTGCGATGATGATGATATTTTTCCCGTGAAGTGGGTTATACAACCTCCCCTTATGTTTTTAAGTTGGCTAGCGAGGTTTGTCAGACGCAAACTCAGCTAACAGATTAGACGAAAGACCATTAAGCCACTGTGTCTTGCGCCGTTTTGATTTACTTAAACACTCTTCCACGAGTGCCCAATTGTTCAACAGTCTCAATAAAGCCAACCTCATTAACTGGGAAGGGCTCAACCGATTGCGTCATTCTCAACACACTCACACTCACACTCACCCTCTCCCTCTCCCTCTCCCCTATTATCAAACAATGTGTCACATTTCCATCCCAACCATTTTACGCGATCTAAATTTTTAAACAATCAAAAAAAAAATAACCAGAAACGCGAGTCTGTCTGTCTGTCTGTCTGTCTGTTTGAGTAAAAATATTCCAATCATTCACTCAATCAATTTGCTGAAAGGGGGAATTTCTGTAGTCAAGCCTTGGGGGGGGTGCCATGATGCCAGGTGACATCATAGTGTATTGGGTGGGGTGGGGAGATAAATAGTCCTTTTAATGGAACTGATCACCGAATAAATGTATTTCTCAATTCCACATAACAAAACTAAAAAAAAAAAAATACAACAACCTGGTTGAGACCAGCAACGGATGGTTCTGTGTTCTTTGAAGAAGTCAGACAAGCAATTTGGTGGCAAATGAATATCTTTCCTTGAACCTATTAGTAAAAATTAGCTTCCTTCTCAAAAAAAAAAAAAAAAATCAATGAAACCATCATATATTCAGGTATTCTGTTTAATATTGACTAGTTCCATGTAGCTTATCATTATTTACCCACGGCGTATATTGTGAAAAAAAAGCAAATAAAAATACTATTATAGTAGGCTTTTATGTGGATTTGTTGAGGTGGGGTCTCTCTCTCTTAATAAACACTACACTTAGTTTCGTTCCAAGATTTGACACTTTAAAACGATTGTGTTAATATCTATATTCCTGGTATAAGATTAACATCTTATATGTCATGTATATTGTCATCTGTTTTATTTATCTCTTCAACCTAATCGATTCACAACTACAATTCATAAAGTTATATTTTTACATAAAATTTTGCAGCAAAAATTTCTACAAAAAAGTGTAAAGATTGTACTACCCTTGATTAGAGTATATTTAAACCCTTCTAAACAGAAATCACTATACATAAACTGTTAGAACACTCCTTATATCATTCAAAAGAATCCCATCCCCCCCCCTCCTCCTTTAAAAAATTGATCGTTTAATCCAAGATTAAAACGTTCCAAACATCATCCTAAAATGGTGACAAAAAAATAAAATTGTAAGGATTCTGTAGGGATCCCCTCACTAAAATAACCTGTTACCTAAGAAGAGGCATGTCATCTAGGGTAACTATTGTAACTGGTGCACCAACCCGTCGAGCAAACTTTTTATAGAAGTGTGTTATAGTTCTTGTTTAGTTCAATAATACCACAGCTTTGGAGGTACATTTGGTAACCATTGCTCGTATTGGCTCAGTCATCCCGTTGGGTGTCCTTCTAAGATATTTAAATTGTAATTCGGGATCTGTTGCCATAAAAGGAGGCTACCAACTGAGTAGAGAGGGAGAGAGTAAGGGGAAGTGAAATGAGAGTGAAAAACCTCGACATCACCAGTATCATTCTATCAATCCTCCTTATATTCTTCATAGTGATAATTTTAACGAGTTGGCAAGCCTATCAAGAAATAACTCCAATGCATTGGATTGTTAAAGAATAAACCAAGTGAGTGATGATAGGGTTGGATTTATTCCAGCAGACTATACTGTATATAGTTTCCATTTTCTAATCCCGTTTCTTAACCAGCGCCCGTCCCACCGCTTCTACTCTAGAGTCAGACCATGAATATACCGATGACTGAATCTTTTGGTATAAAATGGCTAGGTACAAAAGCTAGAGTTGAGCCTGTCTGCACCTTAAAGGTATCCTCTCTTCAAGTTCAATTTAAGCTGAGTAAACATCCAATTGGTGATTCAAGCTTTTTTTTGCAGACTCTTTTTTTTTGCAGACTTTTTAATTAGAAGACTCTATTCATTGCAGACTCCTTTAATTATCAGTCTAGGTGACGCCAGACTACTCTTAATGAATAATGTCAGCAGTGGTGAAACATATCATCCTATTTGCCCAGATAGTAAATAGCGGGCAATATTTGTCTTGGTATAGGGCGTTCCTTTAAACCACCAGCAAATGTGTGAATCTATTGCCAAGCTATCAAATGATAATTAAATTCTAATTACAAAGATTTATCGAATGTCTGTTGGTTAATTTAACTTTTGAAATGACTAAATCACCTTTTTTTTTACATATTACCATCTGACTATTAATAGCCTAACTTTAATAAGACAGGCGATTAATAGGCATTTTGATATTCGATAGTGCCTGATGGTCATGCTCTAATTGTGCCATGGAATACCAACTCCCATGAAAAACTAATGACGCAAAGAATATTCTTGGACTATGAATGAATGGGGTGCAAGAAAATAAACATTCTAATGTCCAAGATTTTACTTCCATCAGATCCATGACCTAACCTATTGCAAGATTACAATATTCAGGCGAGAATATAAATACATCACGATGCATCGTCCAAGTGGGATTTTAGCTTTGTTTCACTACAAACCATACAAACCATACAAACCATACAAACAATGCATTTAATTCTTTTACTCGTTCAAGCTATTGTAGTTCTAGCAGCAGCTAATTCACAACCATTTAAATTAGATTTCACAGTACCTAAACGTGATAATCAACAAGGTAAAAGAGATGTTGTTAATATGAATATACAAAACAAAGTCGGAAATTACGTAACTGAATTAAAATTAGGGTCAACTAAACAATCAGTAAGGGTTCAAGTCGACACTGGTTCAAGTGATTTATGGGTTATGGCTTCCAATACCACTTGTAAGCACAAAAGATATATTCTTCCAGATGACCCAGAAATTGAAAAATTGGAGGAAGGATCCGATTGCCACTATTTCGGAACCTTTAATCCCCTGAAATCCAAAACCTTCCAAAAGAGTCCTATTCAGCCATTTGAGATTTCCTATCTCGATGGTGATGGTGCTATTGGCATATATGGATCTGATGATGTATATGTTGGTGATACCAAGGTCCAGGGTCTTACATTTGCAGTGGTTGATACTTCTAGTTCAAATTATGCTATTTTAGGGCTCGGATATTCAGAAAATGTGGCATCCAACCCCCAGATTTATCCAAATTTCCCAGAGACATTAAAAAATCAAGGTATCATCAATAGAAATGCATACTCACTTTATATGAACTCTCTTCAAGCTTCTAATGGAAGTATTCTATTTGGGGCAATTGACCATGCAAAGTATGAAGGTAATTTAACTACTTTACCAATCATCCCAGATGATGGAGTATTAACTGATCTAAAAGCCAAAGTAGATAATATAGAGTTTATACAAGTCGACAATGAAAAGGTGATTGCTCATACAGGAAAATTAACTTGTGTGTTTGATACTGGTGCACTGACATCTCTCGTTCCAGGAAAATTGTCCAAAATTGTATTGGATACCTTAGGGGGTGGCGACGATGAAGAAACGGAAGATTGCAGCATGGTCAATGCATATAAGATTAGGCTTCATTTCCGTGGAAGACATGTTGATATACCTATGGACCACTTGGTTCAACAGAATGATACCGGGTGTCTGCTTGGTCTTGGAGATAGCTCTTCATACGAGCTTGGAAATTTAGCTCTTATCGGTGATGACATATTAAGAAGCTTGTATGTGGTGTATGATCTTGAGGCAGCTGAAATTTTATTGGCCCCAGTTAAGTATACCGATGATGAAGATATTGAGATTATTCCCGAATTTGAAACATCGGAAGTACATGAAGAGGTGTCAAGCGGTAACCTCGTGCTGATTCCTATTTATTTATCTTTGTGTATCGCCGCTGTTTCACTGTTCATGTTTTGTTAATGCAGTTGTTTTACTCTAGTTCAAAAATGAAATCAACCCTTTTGATTAGTTTTGTTTAGTATAAAATAACACACAATAAATAATGATTGACTTTCAATGGATATTATAACAGCCATTTACTAAAAACCGAGAAACAGTTCTAGAACTCTCTTTATAAAATACGTGACTAAGCCCACCCAAATTGAGTTTACAACCATGACCCAGTAATCAGGTTGCAACTCTACATGGAGTTTCGCCTGGTGTTATAAACCAATCAACTAAAATTTTAAAAAAGGTCACAAGATTAAATCCTGCAGGCTTAATGTATCCAAACTTTTAGAATTCGTCTGTTAAATTAGATTGACCAAATGGTATGTTTTAGTTGAAATGGGTCATTGGAATAGTGTGTTTCAAAGTCGTGTTGCAATTAAACAGTGGTGGTAAAGGTGCTTGAGGCCTGATTTTATCACCGACTGGTTTAGGCATAGCAGGTAGTATTGTAAGTGTTTGTTGGGGTAGGATGGGTGGGTCAATGTTGTAAATTTCTGCTTGGCCCAATATCTCTTCTAGTCTTCTGTTGTCAGTCTATATTCGTATGATATGGTCATAGCTTGTTCTATGACGTCTGTTCTCTTATGTGGTATTTGGTTGATGAAGAGTTGAAGCTGGTTGTTTCTAACGGTTTCTTGTCTATAGGTCTTGAATGTATTTATCAATAATACTTTTTGAGGGGGGTGTCTGTGTGTGTGATTTTATAGCCTTTCTCTTCTGAAAGTAGGTGGCTAACAACAGTACGTGGGTGGGTGGTTGATCTTACTAATGATAAAATTTATCAGACTGTTGGTAATCAGGGAGTGGGGTTGGTTGGCAGTCAGTCTTAGCTATGCTAATGATGTATCAATTGTATTCAACACTAGTGAAGAGAGAGAGAAAGTAAAGGAGAGTGAAGAGAAGAATTGATAGAAAAACTCTAAAAGTTGAAATCTGCCAAATTTCTTACAACACTAGGCAACCTGTAAACTATTACAACATGCGAATCACATATTCCAGTAATTGTGTTTGTTATCCACATGTCATCATCATATCTGTTTAACATGTGCGATTCCACAACTTATTGCTGCACCTGGTAATAAAAGTAACAACAGGCTATTTAATTTCTGGTTGTTACCTGAAAATTTTGTTGCTAATTTGTTAATGTACATGTAAGTTACCGTTGCGTCACAAATCAGCATAGATATAGATATGTACGGATTCTGTAGTGATCCCCTCACTAAAATAACCTGTTACATAAGGAGAGGCATGTCATCTAGGGTAGCCATTGTAACTGGTGCACCAACCCGTCCAGCAAACTTTTTATAGAAGTGTTTGATAGTCCTTCTTTAGTTCAATAATACCACAGCTTTGGAGGTACATTTGGTAATCATTGCTCGTATTGGCTGGGCCATCCCGCTGGGTGTGCTTATAATTGTGGAAGAATTAGTTAGTCTTACCCGGATTCTTACAGATCACTGAAACCCCGACCAGGGCTCGATATGAGCTCCAGCTCAAGTGAAAAGTTTACGCACCAGAAATTATTACCTAATTTATAGTTACTCTTCTTTTCAATACAATTATTAACTATTGACATACTTTACTGAGTCCTACATTAGTAATACCTCATTAAGTGAATACTATAAGAGAACTCATTGGACCTCTTACAAATTGATTGTAAGGATTCTGTAAGGATCCTCACTAAAATAACCTGGTACATAAGAGGCACGTGATCTAGCGTAGCCATTGTAACTGGTACACGACTCGTCGATGAGATCTCAGTAGAAAAGAGAACATCGTCGAGCAAACTTTTATAGAAGTCTTTTATAGTTCTTCTTTAGTTCAATATAATATAGCTTCGGACATACATTGGTAACCATTGCTCGTATTGGCTCGGGCATCCCACTGGGTGTCCTTATATTGATATAATAACTGGGCGGTTGGTGTAGTGGTTAACATATCTGCCTTCCAAGCAGGTGTCACGGGTTCGATTCCCGTACCGCTCAATTTGTTTTTTTTTTACCTTTCTCTCACTCAACGGAGAAAGGAAAGAGAGAGAGAGAGATGACTGATTTTCTTTCAATGTCATTATTTAAATTTTCTTTTTTTTAATATTTCAATACACTTCTTGTTTTTCTTTTTTGTAAATATCTTTTTGGATGAGTATATGATTAGGAGAAGGCTAATGACAATTTTAAGACGACCCCTGATCACAAACCCCAGGTTTATCAGTTATTCCCCCTCGCCCATGAAACGTCCTGTTAATGACTCAATCATTCTCACTGAACCCGAGGCAAATATACGAGAAGTGTTGGTTGATTATTGTAATTACTA